>CABFPE010000677.1:7324-23783 GCA_900660155.1 Hofstenia miamia | reverse complement strand
GTAGAGCGTGATGTGGCAAGAATCACCATCTTGTTTCAATATATATCTAGTTGTATAAATTTGTGGAAGGGCTTCTTTAAGAATATTCTGGTACTTCAAGGAATTGACTGACCCGTTAATCAGTTTTAGATACCTTTTCCCATCGAATATTATACCTCCCCAAACCATTACATATGGTGATATTTTCTTTGTTTTTTGATGTTGTTCATTTCGTCGTTTTCGGACAAACTGACGTCGAGTTGGAAAGAACTCAATTTTTGATTCATCAGAAAATATTATCTGGCTTCAGTCTCTAATTTCATAATTCTCTTTTTGTTTGCACCATAGAAGTCGCTTGTTTGCTAACCGTTTATATAAATATGGCTTTCGTGTTGCAACTCTTTTGAAAAGATTGGCATCTCTCAAAATAAGTTTGACAGTGGACACAGAGACTATATATTGCAGATTCGATTCGCGTCGTAATTGGTTTGCTGTCATTGTGGGATTCTTTTTGGATAATACAATCATTTTCCGTTTTTGTCGTGGAGTCAATTTTGGAGGCGTACACATTTTTGATAGATTTTCTACTCCGAATCCTTTTTTATCCTTATTTACTATATTCCGAATTGCACACCTGCTAATATTTAACGTCCTTGAAATCAGTGTTAAAGAATTGTTTTCACTGCAAAGACGAAGAGCGAGACGTCGAAGAGGTAAAGGTATTGCAGGCATTTGTATTCAATGTGATATCAAAAAATAATGTCTTTTATATTTAAAGGTCAACGGTTAAAAATGTGACCTCCTTTACAACACAACATCAAATGAAAAAGAAAGAAGAAATGATTACGTCTAGCATGTGCGACGTGGTGTCTATAATAGACACGCGACGCATTATTTCCTTTTTATCGATTTGCTGAAATAGCTTTGACAGTTTTTTGTCTTATTCATCATTAATCACACGACATTAACTTGCTTTCAATGATAAAGACAGAAATATTTAATAAATTTGATTTTAATTGTAGTTAAATTCAAAACTAGAAATATTCAACCAACTCTTTGTTAAACTAGATCACTGGTACATGCCTAGAGTGAAATCATGTGTAAGACGATTACAAATAAGGATTCATTGATGTAAGGTTGAGCTAAATAATGCTTCTTACCTAAACACGGAAGTTATACACAATATGACAGTATGACTTAAAAATTTTCTGCTACTTACATAGAGGTTTTAAAACATACAATTTGGACTTCCTAAACAATTATACTGATAGAAAAAGATATTACTTTAATAACGTTTGAATGTCCTGCTTATCATCAATATTATGAATGCGGATAATTTGAACAAAATTTCAAATACCGAAAATTGTAATTGAAAATATGTTGATAATTTGAACTCATTTAGTAACAAAATTATCAGTTATATACTAAAGCTAAAATAATATTCCTTCTAAGTTGTGCAGTATTTCAATTTTTTCATGAACACCAATTTGATGTTATTAACTTTTATTATATCAAATTAAGGAAAGAGTCGAAATGACAACAATGCAATCATCGCGGCAGTCTCAAGTAGCACTTTTTCCAGCTTTTTACAGCCTTTTTTCGTTATTTACATACATGTTTAAACAATATTTATTATCAGGCTTAAATGTTCCCTCATAAGGCCCCACATAAATACGTCGTCTTGGCTTTATACACAAAGGTTATAGATGCATAAATGTCTAATTTCGCATAATTCGAACATAATTCTCCGAATCCGACTGTATGCCAATTAGATTCAAAATGTCGAAAAATGTGCCAAATAGTATTAACGATCAGATTTACAATGACTTTTTACATCTTTTCTGTTAATGATAAATAGTTGAGTTCTTTACATTTTGCATGTTGGTCACAAAAAAATACAAATTTATAATAATCGGAAATATAGTCATTATATTGCCAGAATTTTAAATACTGGATATGGAATATATAAGTAAAGTATATAGTGAATATTATTGACAATCATTTAAATGTTAAACCTTGTAGTATTTGATATAGACTAACAAATTACTCATTATACCTATTTTAATTTAGCATGACATGCGTTCACTAAGTGAGTCATCATCAGATTCAGACAGTGACTCGGATTCATCATCATCAGGATCATCATCCACTAGCACTAGCAGTTCAGATTCGGAGAGTGAAGATGATGTTGCAAAACAGTGTGAAACACAGTTGAAGCAAGATCTCAAACTCAGCGACGATGAAGATGAAAGCAGCGATTCAGATTCCGACTAAAATCATTCAGTGTACCAAAGTATTTAAATTTACAATCAACTAGTCCTTCATATGTGTGTTTCTGACATCAGCAAATCAGAAAATAATTGCAATTCTAGTTTCTCGCCTTTGTTTGAAGCATTCCAGCATCGTCATACCTTATCCTTGTTTGAAGCGTCATAGTGTTCAACTCTTGAAGATCTTCAGTAAGATTTTTCCGTGAAATCATTCCTCATGGCAACTTTCTTCTGAAATATAAAATTAATTTGAAAGAAACGAATCTGAATTTGCAGTTTACGTGTCATCTAGTTGCTGAGAGTCGCAATTATTATTATCAAGTGTAATTAATTTCCCATTCATGATTCTGTGTAACATATCACTGTGATTTTCTACTAAATTCTTTAATTTCCCTTAGTTTTAAGTTAAATTATTTTTATAAGTTTTGTTTTTTATTCAGAATTGCATGGAAGAGATTTATTATACAATTTTCATTTTGTTCATTTTAATTTACTAAGTTTATATAGAATAACAAACTGAATATTCCAAAAAAATTTACTCAACACTGCATTTCATACTTTTTGTTATACAATGCGTTTTTTAGAACTATCTGAAAGGCTTTCGCCTGTGATGTTTTGATTTATCGAATGGTTTAGATGTACCACGTGTTAATCACTCACAACTTGTTAAAAAATTCTATATGTAAGATACTGTCAAATTTCACGTTGACTGTTTGTGTGTAGGTCGTTAACACCATGAGAAATTGCTGTGCTCAATGCAAACATTAAACTCATTTAAAGGCGTAATTGCAGTTTACAGTTAAATTTTCCAATTGTCACTTGGCGCACAAACCAAATTTAATGTGATTGTTATTTCAATTTTCAATATTTACTTCTTGCAAAACGCTTATTTTATTGTTGTATTTAAAGATCTTATATAATCATTAAATAATATTATTTTCATAAGTCATAAAGGTTACATGTATTTCAATGTATTTAGAGCTTGTTTCGTTATTCCAATTTAAACTAAATTTGCTAAAATTGTTAAAATATGCATGAACCTTGAAGGCATGCTATTGTAAAGCTAAGCATTTCTCATAAAAATCAATTTTGCACATTTACTTTAATGTTTGCACTATCTTGACGAAATCTTTTTGCTGTAGAAGAATGATCTGTGCTATTCTATTAATTTTTGACAATTATAATGATAGTTTCTCTAAGCATCGTCATTAAGATATTACAATTTAAAAGCGATCTAAATCAAACTCAATTGATCAGAATGGAAACAATCTAATGCACTAAGCCTCGTCTGGAAATTTGATTCGACTTACATAGTTGGCCCAAAATAGATTTCGGCAGAAAACTTTCATTTTTATTGTACAAAGGACGAAATTTATATATATATATATATGCGCCGTTCCCTTCGTTTAAAAATCAAACATGACGAGTCAGGCGAAAATTCCTGAAATTAAAGTGTGCCATTTTTAGTTCAAATTTGTAAATTCCCATCATGTTTATAATTATTATCAATTGTTAATTTTCTAAGGCAACATTGTACGCATTTGCAATAAAACTGTTGGTTTCACAACAATTGGTTGCTCGTTCGTACCATGCTAATACATCTTTCTGTAGATAGAAATCTCTTTTGAATTCCATAAGTGTATTTTTCGTTGCTAATAATAAGAGAATCTTGGTTGTATCATAATCTAAATCATATATTGTTGTCTTTGTTCTTCAATAACTTTATTGCAATGGGAATTTCATTGAGCCCAGCTTTAGCTAACATTTATCTTTCTTCAATTGAAGAACAATATGTTGAAAGCCGTATAGAGTTCAATTTCTATCAAAGATATATTGACATATTTGCTTTAGTTGACAATGAAGAAAATGCAGAAAAAATGTTAACTAAGCTCAATTCAATCGATAATAACAACCAATTCACAATGGAAAGAGGAAAATAATTTTAATTTATTAAATGTTAAAATAATGAGGGACTCAACATCATTTATAACTGGAATATACAAGAAACCATCAGATACCGCCCTATTCCTTAATTTTAATTCAAATTGTCCAAGATCTTTCAAAATATCCTTAATTAAAGGATCAATACATAGGATATTCGATATTGCAAGCTCTTATGATATCATACCTTAAGAAATTATCAAATTGAAGGCAGACTTAAGGGAAAATGAATATCCAAACAATGTTGTTGATAAATATATCAAAGAAGCAATTTCAGAAATAGTCACGAATGACAAAGAAAAAAAGTATTCACAAAACTTTGAACATGTATTTAAAATCCACTATCGAGGAATACATACAACAAATCTAATACATCAAATGAAATAGATCGAATTAAAGAAAAAGTAAGATTTGTATACTGCAGAAGAAATCGTCACCCAACAAGAAGAAAATTTAAACTAAAAAGGGCACTGGCGCCAAAGGGCAATGAGGAATGTCTGATAGCTACAAACCTCTTAGAAAGAAACTTCCTCCTGTTCACAATCAATGGCGTAAACATGAAAGTAACAGTCGACACTGGATCCTCCATCACACTAATGGCTGACACCTGTGCCAACGAAACAGGATGAACACATGAAAACATACAAAAAGACGAATCAAAACTAATCAACGCCTCTGGGGACTACATTAATATTAAAGGAGTTGTGAGAAAAGTGCCCATCACAATACAACATGTTAAATTTCAACATGGCATCTTCATAGTAGACACCCATGATCAACCTCTACCTTACAAGATGGTACGGGGAAGAGATTTCTTAACACAAAACAATTGCATGATAGACTACTCAACAAAAACCCTTACAATACGGGAAGACAACAACATCAGAGTCTCCTTACGAACAGTAAATGCAGCTTCCCTAGGGTTTACACTAACAGAAAATCTGAAAGTAGAATCAATTTACTGGAAACTGATAAAGATCAATACCAAACCATTGATAAACAGAGACTACATAATATTGAACCAATACAACATCAACTCCAAAAGATAATACTTTTAAACAACATCTGCACCATAAAGGATGGCCAAGGCATCACCACAATCCTAAATAAAAGCAATAAGTTTATCTCTGTAAAACAAAATCAACTTACAATTATTGGAATTTCAATTGAAAAGTTCATAACTAAGTCCAGTGAATTCCTTCTATGCAACACTGTAAAGAACAATGATAATTCCAAAGAAGACATTCCAACCATCTCTAAACACCCATCCACACCTAAGTGACTACCAAATTGAAACTATCAATTCCGTACTTAAGAAAAATGCCATAATATTCAACAGCAGAGAAATCAGTGTTATCTAGGCCATAGGTGTTGAACATGAAATCAACACTACCTCAGACAAACCTATTCACAGCATTGTCACAGAGTGCCCCAATACCTCCAAAGAGAAATAATGGGATAATTAGGAAAAACAAAGTCAATATGCCTCACCTACTGTTTTTGTTAAACAATGTGATAAACCCTGCTTATGTATCAACTTTTGTATGCTAAATGATATAACCAAAAAGATGCTTACCCTCTTCCTCTCATTGATGAGATACTATATGGAGCAGTACAATATAAAGTCTTCTCAACAATCGACCTTTGCAGACCTTTGCAAGGCATATTGGCAGGTTCCATGTGAAACTCTGCTATTGAAAAGACAACATTCATCACTCCTTATGGACTGTTTGAATGGCTATATATATGGCTTTTGGCCTCTGCAACACTCCTGCAACCTTCCAATGTTACGTCACAAAGGTGCTTCTCAATGAACAACCTAAAATAGAAGATGGTATAGCTGCTTACATTAATGACATATTAATTTCATCTATGAAAATAGAGGAGCATGGCAATAAACTAAATAGAATATTTAATCTATTATACAATGGTGGTCTACACATCAATGCAAAAAAGTGCTCCTTTGCAATGAGAAAAGCCACATTTCTTGGCTGAATAATCCAACCTAGCAATATTAAAATTAAAGACAACGCCAAACAACTAATAGAAGAGATCCAGCCTCCAAGAAATAAAAAAGACTTGCAAAGGATCATGGGATTCATTAATTACTACCATATGTTCATCCACAACCTTGAAGAAAAAACACAACATGTCCAACCCCCTCAAAGGTAATCAAGATTTTGAATGTAGTTGGAAACAAAAACAAGAGCTCTATGAACTTAAGAAGTTCATGAAAAGGATCCCAGTGCTTAACAGCCCAAATGCCACCAACATGTTCATTCTAGACACTGTCACAAGTACAGTTGAGATCAAAGCTACATTAAGCCAAATTCAAAATGGAGAAGAAAAACCCATACAGTACTTCTCACGAAAATTAAGAACCACAGAACTCAACTACAGAGCCACCAAACTGGCAATGCTTGCTCTGGTAGAATCACTATAAACCTTCCAACAATTTCTCATTGGAGAATAATAATTTATAAGATAAGATAAGATATTCTTTATTCAGATAAATATTGACAATTAAAAACTGATAATTTATCTGAATAGCGTCAAAAATATACAAACATACATACAAAAGCAAAGTATACTATACAATAAATCTAACAGGCTAGGGAGAAATTACTAAGAGATTTCAAGTACGGGTTGTTGAGTAATCATTGTTGTAGAATTTGTATCCTAGCCATGATTGTCCTGAGATATACTTTTGCTTAAGATAAATTTTAATTTGTTTCTTAAAAGCTCTTAGTTTTTCAATATTCTTTATCTCTTTAGGTAATGAATTCCATGTTCTGATAGCGGTATTAATAAATGATTCTTTCAAGACTTTTTTTCTGTACTTAATGCAGGAAAAATGTTTTGATCTGGAGTTTTGTTTATGAATAAAACCAGGCATTGAAATCGTATTATAAGGTGGTAAGTTCTTGATGAGTTTAAAAAATGTCAACATAGTATTCAAAATGACAAGCTGTCTTGGAAAAAGGATTGATTTGGAAATGTAGTCTTTAGTTCTGGCGGAATTTTTCTTTGAGACATTAAGTGCCCATTTTCATTGCACATCAAGTTTCTTGAAAAAAGCATCTTTTATATCAGTGAATAATATATTTGCATAATTTAGATGACTCATTATAAATGCATGAAAAAATTGAATTATTGCACAAGCTGGTAATTGCATTACTATCATTGACATGTTTCTTATACCAATGGCTAATTTTCGAACTATTGCATTAATGTGAGATTCAAAATTTAGCTTAGAATCAAAAATTACTCCTAGGTACTTGAAATTATCTACAGTCGGGATGCTAATATTATTGACATTAAGGGTTAAGGCTGAAACATCGTGAGTATATTTAGTGGGCTGTAAAATACAAAATTCAGTTTTATCTTCATTTATAAGCAACCTGTGCATCCTGAAATACGTACATAATTTGTTACAATTTAATGCTATCGATTCAATTGCCATGTGCATGGATTTATTATCGCTGAATAAGCATGTATCATCGGCGTATTGAATTAAATTACAATCAGTTGTCATATGCATATCGTTTACGTATATACTGAAAAGAAGGGGACCAAGAATTGTTCCTTGAGGAACACCATTATTAACAGGTAGCCAATCTGAAAAAACATCGCTAATCTTTACTCTCTGATATCTATGCTTCAAATAACTAGTTAACAAATTTCTGCTATTATAAGAAAATCCCATATGTGATAATTTTTCTATAAGTATGCTATGATTAATAGAATCGAAAGCTTTAGAAAGGTCTAAGCAAGCAATAGCAACGAATTTATTTGCATCAAGTGAAGATCTCCAATTCTCTGTAGCGTTTTAAAAGTGCATCAGAAGTTGAAAAATTTTTTCGAAATCCAAATTGAGTATTTGACAAAAGATTATATTTATTTAGGTGTTCTGTTATTTGATCGTGCAATAATCTCTCGAATATTTTGCTTATTGGAGATGTTATCGAAATTGGCCTATAATTTTTCGCAAGTACAGGATCGTTTTTCTTAAAAATGGGAGTAACATGAGCAGTTTTTAAGTAATCCGGAAAGTAATTATTTCGTATGCATTCGTTAAATATATAATTTAAGGGACTAGCAATCGTATGTGCAGTGACTTTAAGTGCCCATGAAGGAATGTTGGAAGGCCCACTTGATTTGTTGGACTTAAGCTTGTGAATTGCTTTTAATGTTTCTAAACCTGTTGTAAAACGGAAAGAAAATTCGGATTGAAAAAATTTAGGCGAATTATTTTCATACTTAACAGTTGGACCATTGTATTTTCCTAGGTTAATAAAAGTCTGATTTAATTCGTTAGAAATTTCATAGGTATCTGTGATGATTTTCCCAGTTTTATTTTTGATAGAATTAATACAATTTGATTTAGATTTCTTACTATTACTGATATCATGAATAAGTTTCCACTTTGACTTTTGATTTGGCAAACGAGCGTATTCATTTCTAATGTATTCATTGAACGCCTTGCAATTTGCAATATTGGATAAATTTCTAGCTTTTTTATATGCAACAAAATTTCTATGAGTTTTGGAAGTTCTAAATATTCTATATGCGATATTTTTTTCACGAATCAATGTTTTGCAAAATTCATTTATCCATGGTTTACTATGCGTAGATGTGTGCGAAATGCTTGTATGATTTGATTTAATCATAATTTTCTTTTCTGGACAAAATTTATTTACATAAAATTCAAAAATTTCTAAAAAATGTATCAACATTGTGTTTGCATTTGGGGCAGTATACACAGGAAGCCAGTTTTCTGAAGAAATTGCCGATTTAAGATTGTTAATATTTTCAGTACTATTTTCACGGATTTTTATCCACTTTGTGACATTATTCGAAGACGATTCAGATTTAGAAAACTCAATACATGTAATGCAGTGGTCAGAAAAAGGGCATTCAGATGAGTAAAAACTATATGATGCATTATTTGTTTCGGCGAGCACAATGTAATCAATTAGCGTGGTACTTGATGATGTGATTCTAGTCGCCAGTGTTGCGTTAGCCAACTTTAAATTGAAAGCATTTAATATTAGGTCAATTTTGCACTGTTCATTAGTGTTAAAGTAATTTAGGTTCCAGTCTCCAAGTAGCATTAAATCTTTATTTTCAGAACAAGCTAAAGATAATTCCTCTTCTAATTGCTGAATAAATAGATTAGCAAATTTCTTGTTTGGACAGTAAGATACATTTAACAACTGTTTTTTAAATTGAGAATTTTTTATTGGATTATTAATTTCTACCCATAGACTTTCAAAATTAGATGTTAGATTATTCCCAATATCATTGCGTTGTTTTGGATTAAATGACTTTGGTATTAGAAATAGAACTCCACCACCTTTTGTTTTACCTAATGGATTGCTGGATAATCTGTCTCTCCTAAATACTGTATATTTTTCGCTGTTAAAAGACCACATACTATCAAGATCGTCAATTTTTAACCAAGTTTCCGAAATAGCTAAGATGACATCATTTTTAAAGCTTGAAATTAATTGTTTATATTCAACATTTTTGCTGCTAAGATTTTGAAAGTTCAAATGTAAGTAGTTAACAGAATTTGTGATTCCATTTAGCTTTTTAAAGAAAGATTCGAAAGTTAAAATCGGACCTGGATTTGTTTCAATACCATATACAGTTAATAAAAGGAAATATATAATAGCAGTTATTAGTTTCTTTTTAATGCTGATAACAATAGCGAAAATGGGATTGAGCGAAACAACAAAATTTTTACTTTTACTAAAAAAAGATGCTTTATGGATATGAAGATAGAAAGGTGTTGGCAAAATTGAATCGAATTCACAAGTGTTATGAGTACCAATGAGATAAATAACGGCAAATAGTAAAATTTTTGATGTAAACATAAACTTAATTTTAGGGTTATTGTAAGTTCTCCGTAGCCTGGGCGTTTGGAAACAAATATATAATAATTCACAAGACATAGTTAACATTTAAAAAGTTTCTTAGCTGCTGAATTAGGTCGCGTGCAGTGTTAATTGGTGATATTTGCGGAGTAGCGGCGACTTCTGCGTAAGAGCGATGGGTTGTAGAGGGTACCCTCCGTGTGACGCGAGGCTGATTAATTAGCGCTGATTGATTAGGATTGAAAGGTCGCGTGGCGCTCCTAATTGTCGGGTTACGTTGCGTGCGGTTAACTAGATGCGGTTCTTCAAAGGAATGCTTGATTGCTAAAGCTAGTTTTGCATAACCGCGAATGGAGAAATGTATACCGTTACGTGTGAACAATGTAGAATTCGGGTGATTTCCTAAATAAAAAGTATTAGTAATTTTAAAAACTGTGTAATTTAATAATTTATAATTTTGGTGAAAGAAAATGTTTAGTTCTGCCGCTTTCTTAGTGAGGGTGTGGTAATTCGGAAATGGTGCAACTTCCCCGACGTGGATTTTAGCGTTCCTAAGATTGTTACTAACGTGCTTAAGTAAATTAGAAAACTTATCTTTAATGTCAGTAACGTTCTGCATTATATCATTTCGTCCGACAGTGATGAGGACGTTCTTCATTTTTTCGTTGGATGCATAACTTTGTAGCGTAGCAGAAATATCGTCTATTGTTGCTCCAGGATAGGAATGTACGGTGACTGTGTGTCCTTTAATGAGGTGCTTTGAACGCAAGTGTCGATACATCAATGTTCCTATGATGAGAAAATCTGTGTCTTCTCTTAGCTTTTTTGGGTGGAATCTCGATGTGATTTTGGAGTGATTCAGATCTTCAAGCGTTGGATTTTCTGGTGATGACGATTGTGTTTGTGTGTTGCAGTTGTTTGGTGTGATTTGCGTTTGTTTATCAATGGTGATTGCATCTACTTCAGCGTGGCATGTTTCAGAAAGTTTTGATAGAAGTGAATGAAGTGTAGAGTTCTTCTTTTGACAATGCGTTAAACGGTGCTAATAACTTCATGCGCAATAATTGTGTTAACGAAGCATCTGTGGATGCTGCGGAGGTAATTGTTTTCAGCAAAGCGCGCTCATCAGAACCGACTGCTCGTAACGAAATCATTACGCGTTATGACGAAATTTCATCATTTTAACTAGAGCAATGTTTTTAATGCAATAGTCAGTCTTTGTAGAGAGTTCAATTATGGAAGTCAGTTTCTTCTTTACTGGGTAAGTCATTTTTATATTTTGAAATGTGAAATTCTCTTTTTCCTATAAAACTTATACAACTAATGAAATTTTGAAATTATTTAATGTCTTGTCCTAAACATTAAAATCTTCTAGAACATGCAAATATATTTTTTTATAGTAATGACTAGTTATTCAAATACCTTCTCCATGTGGAAGAAATGGGATTCAAAAATCATTTATGCTTTCAATTAATGTTAATGTCTCTTAGAGGGTACAATGACTTTAAAACATACTTGTTATAACATTTGATTGTCTCTATAATAACACCACCTTCATTTAGAAGAGTGAGAATTGAAAACCAAGTATGTTTTCTATTAATGCTAATATATATTAGAGACTTCAATACATTTAAGCTACATTTGTTTTTACATTTGGACCAGCTCTGTGTGTAAGAGTGGAAATCAAAAATTGTTTATGTTTTCAATTAATGCTAACATCTCTGAGAGGGTACAACACCTTTAAACCATATTTGTTATAACATTTGATAGTCTCTATAATCACACCGCCTTCATGTAGAAGAGTGAGAATTTAAAATCAATTATGTTTTCAATTAATGGTAATGTACATTAGTGTTGCATCAGTGAGAAATCAGCATGCATTCCTACTATTTTATCTTATTGAGGGTTTCAAGTTGTTGTATGGGTTGACCAATGCTACACAATTAACTGACTCCTCATGCTATTGTGCCCTATCCTAATTACAGTTAAAAGTAAACAGGAGATCATGTTAGTGAAGAGTGGCCACACTTGGCTGACCAGATACAGATAACTTTTTAGAAGAGTTGTATAAGACTAGAGCCCTAATTAGATTAAGAAACAAGAAGCCCTAACTCTTGGGTGCAAGTGGTGAACTTAAGTGCTAAGTAAAATAATCTAAACTCAGTGCATTTCTCATCTTGTCCAATTTAGGTGAAAGCAATAATAATAGATTTCATTACAGATGAATAGCAGTACAACTGCCCTAACCATATGCCTAACCTAGTTAAAGGATGGCCATTAATCAGCTTGTCCACCAAATGGGTGTCCTTTAATGATGCAGTTGAAAAATTAGAAACACCTTTTATAAAAGTAAAGTCAAGATAATAAAGTAAAAAAAGGATTTACTGAGAATAACTGCTGACCCAAACATGAATAAATATCAAACAATAGTACATGGTTGTTAACATGAGTAAATAGAACAGGTTATGTACAATAACCTTTTAAGTTAATGAAAATACTGCATAACAATTTAACAGAAATAATTAAGCTAAAATTGCACAGTTAAAAAAAGAACTAAATTCATTAATGTTGAAATTAAAATAGATAATTGATGCAGTTATACCACATGCCCCCTAAACTGGGCTATTTTAGTCCACAATTTCCACAGTCTCTGGTTCAATGATGTTGTGTCACATATAGCACCTCAAATATACTTTGAATGTATTCATAATGAAATATACATCTTGAGGTAGGTATTTGTTGCTAATTCTGGTGTAATATTTTCTACATAGAGTTGTTGATTTGGAATCATTTTCCAGTGGAGACATCATTAGCAATGTATCATATAAAAGCCAATTATTGAGCTTGGCAGAGTTAGGGACAATGGTAAGTTCATTGAATTTGGTATCATTTTCTAGTAGAGACATCATTAACAATATAGCACATAAAAGCTGATTTTTGAGCTTGGCAGAGTTAGGAATGATGACAAGTTCATTGAATTTGCTTTTCCATAATAGTTCTCACATTCCATGTTAGATTGGGAATATTAATGATAGCAACAGAGTAAGGATGTGATGCTCCACTTTTAACTGTTCAAGCATGAGAGTAGTTTTGTTTGTAATATACCAGAGAGCATTGAGTGGAGGCAGATCTCTGACTGAAATGGCAGCAATGCTTTGTTGTTGTTGCTGGGGTTCTGTGACAGTATTCTCTTCATCAAAGTTTGAATCAAACAAACAATTTGAATTAGTATAACAGTATTCAGAAATGTATGTGTTTAGAGTGCACACTCTGTGGGGAGGCAATGTATGTGAAGGTTTAATAACAACTTTAGGATAGGTTATGGCACCATGAAATAGTTCCTGAAGATATGTATCAGAATTATTTGTAGCAATTGAATGAAATTTTTTTCATTTGACTTAGGAGTTTTAATGGCTTTCAGATAATCATTATTCTTGACTGATTTATTATTTAAGTTGATAAAGGTTAGATGTCCTGTTTTTGAACAGTTGGAGTGGGTTGTTCTACAGTTATTATAGTTTGTAGTGTATGGGGATTTCCTTTAATGTATTGTAGATTTTCCTTGTGTATTACATCAAAGTGTTTGCAATTCTCTATTTCTATGAGTGCAATTTTTTCTTTAATTTTGCTCAGTTCATCTTTGACGGAAATTATTCTTTTCATGAGTTGCTGGTGCAAGAGAATGTCATCTTTGGGTGGGTGGGTTTGTTTTGGGGTAGTAGCTTTTTGCTTCTGTTGACTTTGTGTGTTTGGCATTTTGTCATTTGCTTGTTAAAGGACTTCAACTGGTGTGTTTATTTGGCTTGGTCAAAACTAATAGTTAGGTAAGTAGTTAGGGTTTTCTGCAATAATGTGTAAAAAAATTATTTGGTTTCATTACAGCACTGAGAAATGAGATTTACATCTGCAATCTAATCATAAAGGGTTCCATCTCTTCTTCATAGGGTTAAACATCTTCTTGGTTATAATAATTCCCTCTGACAGTGCTATGGTTGCTTGTAAAACAATACTTGTACATGAAATTTTTTAAATCAGACTTTGTTATCGTGAGTAACATGGCATTAAATAGTACTTGTCTAAGCCAATTAATGTCAATTTGACTTGTTGAATTCATATATTATTGTGGAGTCATAGTAAACAATCAAAATGAAGTGATGGCAGAAATATCTTATCTGAATTGTTAGCCCTGGCAAGCTGATACTTTGCATTGATTTCAATCTCAAAATACATGTAAAGCTGGGGCTTTGGTTTAGATCTTGAAATATGTCTGCACATAGAAACATTGGTGCACCTTTGATCCCCTGAATTTAATGTTTTTGCTTTCATCATTTTCACTAATTTGCATTATTTCATGTGTTATTAATATTTCTGGTTTCTAACTCTTGTATTTTAATTGAGCATGTATTAATATTTCTATTTTTTAAGAAATATTCAAGCTAACAATTGGTATATGACTGATATTGTAGAGCTCCTACACTTACAAAATATTAGTTTGTAATTTTCTCAAAATCTTTAGCAAATTATCTATAAAATACCATGCGCCTATATTTTTTATGAGTGAATAATACACTATTTACAAGCATTTGTATGTTTAGAAGTCAATCTCAACATGGAGTTGTGGCTAATTTAATGATTGGGAATCATACCCAGTAATAGGAAATTGAGTGTGTAGCAGGAATCATATCCAGTAATGGGAAATTGAGTGTGTAGCAGATCATCAACTACAAGAACAGTGAATTGACTGGAAAAACGTATTCTCATTTCTATGGCAACTACACCATACAATGGAAAAGATATCAACAAGACTGTTAGCAAGAGTCATAAACCAAATAAACTGAAAAACGTGCAAAGTCAACAAAAGATGTAACAGTCAGGAAGTGTGTACACCCTTAAAAAATCTGTATAAACCAAAAAGAAATGCAGAGAAAAGACTGTTGTGTAAAACTAATATCATAATAGCATTTAAAATTTTTCATTAAACAAAATTGACTTTCTTATGTAGGTCTATATTTCATACACCTGTAATGTTTAAGTATGGTGACTATTTTTCCGTTTTGTATTAGTGAAAAATGAATTAAATGCATTGGAATTTTTTATGGATAGGAAACAGTGGTGAAAATGAATTAATTACAATGATTGCAGATGTCAATCATTAGAACATGTAGAATTTTGTACAATGAAATAGCAGCACATTTGAAAAATGAAAATGTAACCCCTTGCATGTAATGTTTAGATTTCTCAAAAAATGAATTAAATTATGATTGTAGATCTTAATCATTAAAAATGAATGGAAAATAGCAATGTGTTTGAAAAATGAAATTTAGCCTTTTGCATCTAATGTATAGAAAATAACAAATTAAATTTTTACATAGACTAGCTAAGCAATAGAAATGTGTGGAATTTTTATGGATAGGNCATTAGAACATGTAGAATTTTGTACAATGAAATAGCAGCACATTTGAAAAATGAAAATGTAACCCCTTGCATGTAATGTTTAGATTTCTCAAAAAATGAATTAAATTATGATTGTAGATCTTAATCATTAGAAATGAATGAAATTCTTTACAAATGAAAAATAGCAATGTGTTTGAAAAATGAAATTTAGCCTTTTGCATCTAATGTATAGAAAATAACAAATTAAATTTTTACATAGACTAGCTAAGCAATGTGTGGAATTTTTATGGATAGGAAAATTTTTAGTTGACAATGTATCATCACAAACACAAAGTATACCCCCAGCTAACAATGTTATGTATATTAACAAAAAAACATTGTTAAAAATTAATTTGCTCCACTTAATTTTGTCAAATCCATTTCTTGTCATCAATTATATAACTTTCCCCAAATCCTAGAAATCAAAAAATTAATTCACTCAATTTTATTTGTCAAAACATTTCGTCACTAGATGGCGTCCAATAAAATTGCTTCATTTCCACATGGGTTCATGCTTATCTCTTACTACTTATGAACTTAATAATTCTATATAAAATCAGGCAGGAAATTCAAATTCAAGATGATATTGTATGGAAAAGATTTAAATTGATTATACCCATTAAAACTTGAACTAAGCTTCTAATCAAATTTAAGGCTCAGATTTTGTGATGGAGAAAACAAAAACTTTATTAGACTCTATGTATAATTGCCAGGCATTAATGATGATATTGAAAATAATATAAAAATCTGTCCAGTCTGCCAAAGGAGAGACAAAATTCAAAAAAGGAAACACTAATGCTTTACAAATGTCCAGACATCCCATTCTACAAAATTGGTATAGACATTAAAGAAACCAGTAAAAAGATACTTCTAATAAGCACAGATTACAATTCGAGATACATTAACTTGGAACCCATAAAAGACAAGGCAAGCTATGCAGTAATCATGCATTATTAA
>CABFPE010000676.1:414719-424739 GCA_900660155.1 Hofstenia miamia | reverse complement strand
TTTTTATATATATATATATATATATATATATATATATACCGGCATATATGTTCACTATTTAAAGCAAATTTACAATCCAGCATTAATTTTTAAGTTTATTTCTAAATTTAGAGAAACAATGTCAAAGTTTGACTTTTATGACATTTCAGCCGTATTATACAAAAAATATTACTTTTTATGACCTTATAACTTCCTATTGAACTGCACTTAAGGTCTGAAAACCATCTAATTTTAAGTAGACGCAAAATAGACCAACAGAATGAATTTAAATACGTTTTGTTGCTCAACATTATAACTGGAGAACAACCTCATTTCTCAATTAATATCGACCTCTTGCGAATGAAAACAAATAAATATTAAATATACCACATCCTGATATGTCAGAAAATTGTTTTTTGCATGAAAACTTCCATATCATAGCCATTTTATATGCCATTTTAAATCAAGTTTTATCTCAGAATATGTTATCCGGTAAAATCCGGAAAACAAGTTAAATTTTACCGGATACCGGATATCCGAAACCGGTTGTGTGATTGGCGATTTTACCTGATGCCGGATTCCGCCACATCCCTATGATAATTCTCATTTTAACAATGTGATTTCATCAATTTAGGCCATTTTTATGATGATAAATATATACGTTCAATACGGGGAAGTTATTACATTTGTTGGGTTTGTGTTAGTTAAAGTGCAATGTTTAAACTCTATCAATATAAATATTTGCTATTGTTACATTGAGATTTTGCTCTGATGCTGAAATCATAATTTTGCCACTAGTAGTTCACCAATTAGCCACCAGTGGGCCACCAGTTAGCCATTTGTGGTCTACTGGTGTACGCGTGGCGAAACCCACCCGGTGGCCCATTGTTTCTGCCATGAATGAAGCTCCCACCGTCTTTTTATCAGAAAGCAAAATATTTGATGTAATTGTTGTTCCAATGGGTATTAGACCGCCCAATTATTTGAGCATTAGGTATGATAAGAAGTTAAATATTTTTATTAAAATCGGACTTCTCATTGAAAAAAAATTATATTTTTATGTACTTCTAAAACAAGAATATATTTTTAGCACAAATCACAAGCGGAAACAAGCGCATAATCTTTTTCATATAAAACATTTGGATAAAATTGTTCAAAAATGTTGACAAAGCAGTTTGTTAGTTTAAGCTTTATATTGTTTTATATTAAACATCAAAATTGTGATTAGTTGAAGGCTCGCGTCAAATTTTCGATGCATGAAAATTAGTAGTTTTTATTTCCGGAAAAAATTGTGACAATATCATTGCCTAAAATAATTTAATGGACAATTTGTGAGAGGGCAATGCTATCATAGTTTACACTGAAATATTTTTTTCATATTTAGTTTCTCGTCTAATCCAAGTTATAGTTTGTATGAAGTTCGAAACATAATAGAGCCCTTAAACATATATAATTCAAATTTTTTCCATTTAAATTCGATTCCAAATTTATTTGTAAATCGAGTTGGTAAAGAAAGATGGATATCGGTTGAATTGTGAAATTTATAAAATCCAAATTTCGTAATATCCTTACATCATAATTTTTAAATGAAAAGGATGAAACGGTTTTTTCAACATTCTAATATTAGTTGTTACAAAATATTTGGATTGTTCGAATACGCCAATCCCTCTTTGGTTTTTTATAAATTTTAGATGATAATATAAAGTAAATTTATTAAGCTCCTGTTTTTGTATGTAAGCTCTAAAAATGCATGATTGGTGTTCCTACTTGCCCAAGCTTTTGAGGCTGGTTGGAACAAGTAATCACTTGTTAAAAGAATGCTAAAAGTTATTAGTTAAACGGAAGTAATAAATCAACTAGAAAAATTATGTAAATATTTGGTAAAATTCGTCAGATTCATCATACATAGAAAAATATGACCAAAGCTTCATTGACGCAACAAGATGCCAGACACCTGAAAAGAATTTAAAGTGAACAAAATACTAAATTATAGTTGCATGTACATTGTAATAACAAATTCTAAGTGAATAATGGTTGTCTTATGACAATAACGCGCTGTAAAAAGTAAACATTAAAACCTACTGCCTCGGCCGTGTGCCAAAGTGATTGTAATATTATAAGAAACTTATGTCTATTATGTTTTACCTTACGGACAAATCCAAATTGTCTTTATCTTAAGGAAAAATGAATTACAAATTACTTGAGTAGGAGGTTTTACTTAATCAGGAAAAACCAAAAAATATTACTGATACACCTACCAAAAAGCGACTAGCATAATTGCATGAAACGAATGTACTTAGATCGTTAATTTATGCGATCTCGCCAAGATGTCAATTTTCTGTTTGCTCATTACGTTAATAATTTATATATTGTATTTAATTTCTCTATAGAATAAATTAAGTCGATACATTTTTGAATAAAATGTTAAAACATTGAAAAAAAGTTTAGTAGCTCATCTATTTATTTTAGAATAACTTTCAAAATTGCAAACCGAATTAAAATCGCAAATTAAATTTTAAAATGTAATAGCTCACAATTACACTTAGTCCTCATCACAACATTTTCCAAGAATAAGTTGTTTGATATCACCTTGCATGTCGTTCCCAAGTGCGATTCAATTGGAAATTAAGGTTATTATTTAGATTGTGATGCTCTTGAAATTAGTGGGTTGAAAGATATATATATATATATATAAATGAATATAAGAACTATACTTTGAAATTTTATTGTTTTTATAAGGAAGCACAAGACACAATTTTACACTAACGCATGACATACAACGATGTGTTATAATTCTTTCATGCAATGAGAATTCTCTTCTTCAAAACAAGATTCATTGATATAAGTTCACCTAAAAATTTCGAAGTATGCGTAAGCATTGCACTATGATTGGAACAGTATTGATTTAGTTGTAGAAGAAATTTCTGAAGCCAAAGTAGCCAATATAAAATTACAATAATTTGCTTATTCCAAGACAGATTCTAGAATATCTCAAACGCTCAACATTGTGTCATTAATTGTGGTTTACGAAGTGAGTTCCCATGCTACAAGGATTGTGACATATCCTATTGGTTTTCTGGAAAATACATAAAAATAAATTGTATACACTTGCACTTCAAATTTATTTGGCCCAAACGTGTTATGGTCAATTAGAAAGAGAGACTTCGTTTCAGCAGGGTTAACTGTTATGGTACAAACCATTGTTCAAACTTAGATCCAATAACAGCCGAGGCGATAGAATTAATAAATTTTAATCCTTATCTGGGAATTGTGAAGGGATTCTAGAATTTTTACTTATTATAATACAGTTTGATTGTTATATTTCCTATCTTTGTTATTTTCCACTCAAAGTAAAGTAATAGTATCTATCCAATCCAAGACCGGATCACAAAAAGCCTGGAAATTTTCTTTTACTTCTAACCTTACGATAGTCAAAAAAAGTAAACTGGTCTTTAATGCTTATTCAATGACAGTCAAAAAGCGTTAATGCTTGTAAATAGTTGTAATATATTTGTTATAATTAATTTGTTTTAACTGCTTATAATTAGTCAAAATTGAATGAAGTTACTAGCAACTCGACCCATCAATCTCAGTTGCAATATACTAGATTCTATTCATTTGAAACATACTGATTAATTTCGCGATTAGATAAAAGTGCATTGATCTTAATAAAATTTGGTATTAACTAAATTTTTTTCTGACGCCATCTGATTGTTCACTAAGCGGTGCTTTTAACGCTCGTTTATCACCGCTTGCGCTTGTCAATACACTGATATATATATACTGTATATATATATATATATATAAGTAAGGGAAAGCTCATCGTGTAAACAGGGCTTTAAGTAACATTGTTATGATCTCAAGTAGATAATTGCACTAAATTCTTAAGCCAAATTTTCAAAATTAGATCGTATTAAGAATAATATCAATACATTTAAAGACGCCTATGTGGCTAAGTTTTACCGTTTACGTTCATTGAAACCACTTAAATATTATTTACGTGCTCAGCTAATTATGAATCACGATGTGATATTGCTCTACTAAGACGACTTCTTATAATTCTAAATATACATGTTTTTTCACTACATTTCAATTAAGTTAATTTTTTCTATCTTACCTTCACGAATAGTCAAATATGAAAAACACTGTAATCAACGAAGAATTCATAAATATAGAAATTGTTACATTATGATCTCAGAAATGTTTTTGACCAAATCAATTAGCAAAATTCCAATTATGAATAATTTTAATGATATTCACACTAAAGTAGCACTCAGTTTGAAATTGTTTTATCCTGTGCGGATGTATCCGGATTGACTTCTGCAGACATGTGTTAAAAGTAAGTTAAAATGTAATTTTTTGTCTACACCCTAAAGCTTCGTCAACAAGACCCTCTAAATGACTAGCTTATGAACAGCAATAAATGGAAGAACACGATGTGTTACACTCTCGTTAGGTTCTATCCCATTTCTTGTACTCATCTTGTTTATTAATCAACTTAAAGAAAAAAGCAAAATCTAAGTTAGAGAACGTATTTAATGGGGAATAAACATAAATAGTAACAAAAATCAAAAAGAAATAATGTGTAAATACCATCTAAGATCGTTTGAAGCTCTTCAAAATATTAGATGCTTTTATCAATATTTTGGAAAAGAAAATCGAATATTTCTAATCAGCTCAATCAAAGAACAATTACATTTGGTACAACTAAGTATAATAGAAAACTAACGAAGAACGTATTCAATATCACTATGGAACAAATTGGTTTACAGTATAAAAAGTGAAAAAATTATAAAATATGTAAGAAGTTGAAAAACATGATTGTAAGAAAAAAATATCAATTATCTGACTAATTATAAAATAAAATGTAAAATTCAAGAACAATAAGTAAAAAATATTTAATAATATATGCTCTTAATAAGTTTGTAAACTTAATACAGTATATGTAGATGAGATATTAAATATATGTATTTGTTGTTGTTATTGTTGTTGTTGTTGTTGTTGTTGTTGTTGTTGTTGTTTTTAATGTCTGCATGTTTATCTAGAAAATTATATATATCATTTATTGAAATTAAGTTAAAAAGTTAAGCCAATAAATACATTTTGAAGCATTTTTTCAAAGCAATTTCAAAATATTGTACATTTGTTCAACAGACATATACCCCGTTTACACGTGACATGAGACATGCATGTCTTGTGTTTTCAACGAGCGAATGTCACGTCTAAACACCCAAAACACGCGACATTCAACCACTCAAGTAGAGAATGTCGCGTGTTTTGGGTGTTTAGACGTGACATTCGCCATTAAAAACACAAGACATGCATGTCTCATGTCACGTGTAAACGGGGTAATAGGAATGCACAAACTAGGTTTCCCAGAAATCGCAGCTGTTTGCACCGTTCCTATTCCACCATGATAAATCAATAAATCAACACGCTTAAATAACCATGCATGTGACAATTCCTTAGCAAAGAGCCAATTGGGATTTTGAAATGCATCTGAGGAGTTATCAACTTCAAAACTAGAATTTGAAAAGACCACTTGAGCATCAATATTTAAAAGTGTTCGATAGAAGACTGATTTTATTCGTTCAGCATCTCTACCAAAGTATTCCTGAATAGAGAAACTTCCAAATCCTACGTAGATTCGGATTTTGTGTTTTCTCCGATTTATAAAGCCAGTTATGTGGGCTTGGACATCATTTTGAACTTCTTCCCTTTGAGTTATCAGAGGTCCAACGTACTTGTGCCATGCAGGTGCTTTTCTTAATTTTGGATATAACATCGTAGAAAATACGTTGTAAGTTGGTATTTGTTGTTTTAGGTTTCCAAAATGCATGGAAAATATTGAAATAGGATCCAAGTTATAACTTTTTTGATATTCATTATAGAGAGAACTTTCAAATATAACCTTACCAAGAGAATAGGGTGTTGTTGCAACCCAATTGATGAAACTAACTTTACAGTCCTTAATTGGAGATATTTCAGTATGGGTACCAAACCAAGGTACATATTTAACAAGTATTTGGGGAGCTCTTTGACGTAATGCTAATAATGATCCAAATGTCGAAGTGATGTCTCCGTAAACTAGAGAAACATTTACATATAATATTAATTTACATAACAAAATCTGCATGTAAATTTCTGATAGTTTTAGATTTGCAAATCTATGTTTCAGCAGATATTTTTTGCCAATGAAAAGTAAAGTTATTTTTACTATAGTCAACAAAATGTTACATAGAAAGATTAATCAATGCCCTAAAAATGCAAGGGTTGTAAATATAATTTATGAAGTTGACTATCTCACTATAAAAGGCCAATAGATTTTGAGAATATCTTTGAATATATTTATGATCACATGCTTTTCAGAAATGGCCTATAATTATAATACAAGCAGTACATTTCAAAGAAAATTCTTTAATGGCCCGGCGCACACATCAGGGAAATGAATGAATTGATTTTTCCTTATCATTACACGCAACATCTATAATCATTATTATCGATGTTGCAAACCCGCGCACACATCTGGGAGCTGCTCCCAAAGAGCAATTAAATCGATTTTGTCGCAATATCTGCCCGATGTGGACGGCCGGCCTAAGAGAAAGTATTACATTTCTATATCAATGTTCTTTCCAAAAATATTTGAAAAATTCATTAAATATTGTCACTATTTTTTCATTATCAAAATCGATAAAGAGCATTAAAAAATGGGAAACCTTTCAAAATCATTTTCATAATTTTTTAAAGTAATATTATTTAACCTACGATGTTTTAACAAAAATACTATTTATTCTTAGCCTGGAAGAATTATTCTATTATTTTTGTAGATATTCAGAAAAGTATGTGTTTATTAAATTTGTTTACGTTATTCAGAGGAATCTTCAGTAGGGGCCTACTTAATTGTAAACATATGATAAAGAATATACTACATATTGATATGCTATTATAGCCTAAAACCTCGGGTCTGTTGCTAATACTTATATTAGATAACATTTTAATTCCGTAGGGAAATTTAAAAAGGCAAAGCTAAAAACTTGGATTTGCAATGTAGCATCTGTAACATTCAATAAAGTTCAGAAATTTGATACAGTCAATTTTTAAGTCGAAACAGATACAATTACTACTGTGTTATTATGCTTACACAAAGATTAAATAACAACGTATTGAATGGAATTTTAAATTTGTTTGCGGCGATGAGTTTATAGTGTTGTTCGACATTTTCAATATAAATAGACTGAAAAAAGCTCAACTAATGAACTTATTTACAGATTCTCAGACTTGGTTTTAAGTGGCCGAATACATTTTCTAAGAAAATATTAGCTAACCCTAAACATTGAAGCATTTCTCCTTGAGATTTAAAGTGAACAGTGATAATTATGTCTTAACATTGATGAATTCCTATTTTTAATATAGAAATACCTATGAAAGTCTTGGCGTCCATTTCTTAGAAATATTTATGACAAATCATTGGCGGCCGAATTCTTTTTTCCAGTACTGTACATAATCACACTAAAAAACTGATACTTATTGAAATATACATCATATTGCTGATACTTTGCAAATCCTGTTCTGGTAGAATGTATTTTCAACAAAGATACTAGCGGGTTTTACCCGCAACCGCGCGGGTGCGATGCAATGCGGGTACTGAATTTCAAATGTCACGCGGGTTGACATTTTTGCTTTGTTACATGTGTAATTCTAAACTAATACAATATTAATTATACTACTAAATCTATACAATATAAATATTTTTAACATCATTCACTCAATTAAAAAAAGTAATAGAAAGTCAATTCTCTGGTTGACATATTTTGGCTTAATTACTTGAAATGACGGCGCCTTTTTGAACCAATAGAGGGGTGTGTTGCGGGTGAATTTTTCTAACAGACATGCGAGTGTGGTGCGTTTGCGGGCCCTCTTAATGCCGGTGCGGCGCAATGCGATAATAAATAATTACACCCTCGTCAATCTATGATCTTCACAAATTATGTAGAAATAAATTCCATACCATATTCTGTTTAGGCCACTTACTCTAGATAATTTATGAAATGGAACAAAATTAGAGCGTTGATATGCATTTGTAAATTATATATTTGCGAAAAAAATGACACAAATTTGGCTTCAATTGCTTGGTCTTCAGGAACCCAGACAACTTCCTTTCGGCTAAATCCAAACGTTTGCAGTATAAGATCTTTGTACCGTTCTCTAATTGTAAGAACAACGGAATGTCCGTTTGCCTAAATAAGCTAAGTATTGTAATGTAATTAGCCTAAAGTGTATTTAGAATTATAGTTTTAGATAGTTTATTAATGGCCCCAACTTATACAGTTAGAATATATTTCTATTATAATGAGTTAATTTTACTAAATTCTGAGTTGATGGAGATTTCTAAGAATCAGTAAATCAGCATATCTTTATGGACTTTATTAAATTTTCAAAGATCAATTTCATTAACACTTATTGTTTTAACTTAGTAACTTTGTTTTATTTTAGGTTATAGCATTCTTTTCATTAAAAATTCTTCAAAATATTACCTTAAACTGTTGAGCAATTAAAGCCATTGGCTGTATATCACCACGTGTTCCAGTTATAATAAAGCCAACAGTAAGCTTTTTGCCAACTTCAGGAAATTTTACTTTAAAATCTTTATATGGAGCATCATCAAAATTGATATGGTTTGTATCTATGTGGTAAGTATACAATATCAGACAAACCAACAATATTACTGTCAAGTTAAACACTGTAACCAAAGCTCTTAACAATAGTTTAAAGAAGTTCATTACTATTTGTTTCAAGAAAGATTGTTTCGAAACGTATTTGAACTAAATGTACGCTTGTTAAATAAATGCATTTACGCGTGTTTGTGGAAGTGGATATATTTAACTACTTCATTACAATAATACTTTGCTAAGATCCTTGCGAAACTTTAAAAATCTCTGAATGGCTATTGTACAGAAATTTGAATTTTAGAAATTTTTTAGAAAGGTAAAGTGAGTTGCAACCCGTGTGTGCCCGCAAGACTTGTCAAAAAATATGGAAAATCCACTGAAATAAAACTAAAGAGGTTGTTTGTTGAATTATTTAACCCTTATCTGGAAGTCTGAAGCAACAGCATTGACATTATATTATTGCCAAAATATATCAAAAGAAAATTTTATAAACATATATTTATTAATTAAAGATTCTGGAATTAATGGAAAAATTATACTCCTCTAATTTAGGTGAATTTTTGTAATTATTTAAACACGTAAAAAATATATCTATGAGCAATTTCTACATAAGAACCTGCTAAGATCACATCAAAACTTTTTGAGAAAAACAATAAGATAATGTTTAATCAAAGTATTAAATAGGCAATTAACTCAAAAACAGATGATAATATCATGGAGAGCAGTGATCGGCAATACCAGTTCAGTGGGGGCCCAGACAATTAATATTATAAGATTGAAGAATATTTCGGATTTTCTGATTGATCTTTAAATTCTCTTGCAAAATGCTAATTTTTTTACATTTTTATGTTAATTGAAACACATTATTTCTGCGGTACTTAATTAAAATTCAAATATAAAGTTTAAATTTCAAATGACAAAATTATTACAATATTTTAAGTGTGCCATATTGAAGACGTTTTATACTAATGAAACAAGTTTATAACATGATTAGCACCGATATTTCTGATTTCACCAAAAGTATATGAATTCGTGGATCTTTTTTTTATATAAATTGCTATATTCTGAATTAAACGTTTAAATCCGATTAGTAAATCAATAGTCCGTGCGTGTTTGTAGTTTTAATCACTTCTTAAAATGTCAATCTAATTGTAACAATACGCATGTAAATCTAAAAATTTTGAATAATCTTGTTCGTGAGTCATAAGGTACTTCTGCGCTTTCAGAATTGATGCAGTGCTTTGGTTATTCAGTCCACAGGAGACCTAGCGATGATTGCACGCGCTGTGCAACGCGCCAGCACCATACCCAACCGAGTCATAATCTTCTGTGCAGCCTCCTTTGACTGCTTGTTCTGGATGGTGATCTTCCT
>CABFPE010000676.1:384212-413719 GCA_900660155.1 Hofstenia miamia | reverse complement strand
TTTATTCCTGGTTTTTTTTAAAATATTAACGTTTCTAAACAAAGTTTAATCATTTTTTATAATGTCACATAATATTGAATAGAAAATTTATGATTGAATGAGTTATTCCATTTTTTAAGATAAACATGCATTAATTTTAAACATAAATATTTTACACAGGTTGGAATGATTTGTGCAAATATATATTTTGATTTCAACAATACCTTAAAATGTAATTATTAATAAGAAATAAATAAACGCATACTAGTGAAATTAATGAAAAAGCAAATATATAAAAAATTTTGCACCTTTACAAAAGTGATATTTAAATGTTAAAATGTCTATTAAAAGAGACTTCTTTATAAATGATAATAATGATGGTGTTTGTGAGCAAAATGAGTAGGAAGCGTGATTGTGAGTAAATTTCAAAAACATTGTTACAAAAATCACATGCTGTGAAAGATATCACAATTAAATAACTTCATACAAAAAGTTTGTGGCAAATCATGAATACATTTTATTTATTAGCAAATCACGTGGTTTTTGTGTCCATTATGAGGACAGATATTAACGTCTTTTAGACGGCTATAAATGTTAACATAAGGACGTCCAAAAGACAACTTCGTAAGCGCTACTACTACGCTCATTGATTAATTTTGGCCTAAGCTTGAAACAGTATCGCATCCATGTACAATCGCGTAATTCCCCGGTGTAAGTGAAACATAAGCGGATTAATTTTTTTAACATATGTACTGAAAACTATTGACATTCCTGAGGTGGAAGAAAAACGGAATACAGCCATATTATTTTTCCGAAAAATAAACGATTTGTCGGGAAAGGCAGGACAGGGCCTAGGATTTCTGCGACTAGTCCGGGCTGTCCTTTGTCAAAAAATCTTGGTAGGGAGGGGATTCATCCGCGGATCCATCTCGCTGATTCCACACTGAAGGAGTGTCAATTGCTAAAATTGTGAATAAAAATCATTTTACCAATGTATGATGATCACATTCATTATTTATTTCGTTCCAAAAGTATTAAAAACACAAAATTTCGTTTGTTTAAATTTTATTCATTAATTAAATATCTAATACAGCACATTGAAATTCCCATACATAGCACAGGCAGTTTCCCAGTAATGTTAACAAATTACATGTGCGGAGAAAAGACGCAGCATTTTGAAAAAAAAGGAAAATCTGTGGCTGAACCAGAGTGGCAAACGGGTCACATATTTTGACCCACTACCCAATCCGACCCACATACAATTGACCCATGACCCGACTCAACCCGTGGGTCAGCAGTCAGGTTTTGATCCGAGTTGTATTTGCAAATGTTTGACAAAACTAACATGAAGCAATGTCATTAATATTAATTTAAGAGTAGATGTTGTATAGAATAGTAGATTGTATTTCAAGAAAATCCTTCAAACAATACATTTCGCTGACCCGGCAATTTTCGAAATCGTGACTCATAACCCGACCCGACCCAACTTTTCTTTGACTCAGCCCATGGGTCGGGTCGGAATGGGTCGACCCATTTGCCACCCTGGGTTGAATCACATATGAATTCAATTATGTTTATAATTTATTATAGCACTTATTGTAAATTTTTGATATAATGCTGTAGGGGTGAGGGTTAGGGTTATAATTATGTTGATAAATTAGCATATACCTACATTTTGCAATTATTTGAGTGGATAGTAACAACTAACGTACGAGAGATGTATTTGTCAATTGACTGTCAATACAACATTTCAGAAATTCTATTATTGCGCAATACTTGCCAAACGTAGAAATCAGAGGATTACTGTCGACTAATTTAAATGAGAGCACTGGTATTTTCATAATAACAGCTTACGTTTTAGTAAGTATGTCAAATGTTTAGGATTTTGTGAATTTGTCTAGGAAAACACATTTTATGAGGCCCGAATTGCATAGTTTATTTTCTATAGATTTCTTAACTAAATAAAGCTAAATCTATGTCCATTTTGATGATCAACAAATGGAGTCTATTGGGCTTTTGAGTAAACTTTATGCATTGGAAAAATGGGGCAACAATATACACGTCAATTTCAATTGACTGCGAAACCATCTAGTAACTCAAAATAATAAATGAATATGCTTTTGAGTAAATACTAACTTTCGAGGAGTGACGTAGCTAGTTATGGTTTGATTTAACATTATTTTATATGTGAGCTAAATTTTAGCCCATTAGGAAATATTTTTTTTTAAATTCACATGCAGAATCAGTATGTTAAGATACTTCCTACAAGCTTATTGTTTTTATATTGAATGATCAATTAGATATCAAATTGCAACATTAAATTTCTTATTAATATATTGATTCCTGATGATCAAATGGGGCAAATTGATACAGCATTTTTCTAGGATATGAAGCCGGGGGTTATGTGCAATATTTGTGTGTCTTCTAATGTTTCTTCTGAAATTTAGTATTTTTTATTTTCTGATTTTTTTGTGATTATATTATTTTAAGTGCAAAAATATAGCTTATATTATTGGAGATTTCAATTGATATAATCCAAACGTCTAGAGGTGTTCTTGACAGTTGTATTAAATTACCACGAAGGAGTACTAACTGACCTGATTATTGGGGTATGTTATCCGAACAAAAATTTTACTGTTGAATTTTTTTCAGACTAACACCCAAAGAAAAACATTTACACTTCCAACCGAATTCTCGAAATATTTAGAATTTAAAGTTATTTAGTTATTATAAACCATTAATCGCTAAGCACAACTCATTGCCAACGTTTTATCAAATGCCACGTGATTTAAATGATGTCATTTAGACGAAGCTACGATAATAACACTGCCAATTTGCAATAGACTAAACTATTCAGTTATAGACTGCGTTGAAGAAAGCAATGGTTATTTGTCTGGGTAAGATTTTAAAAATATTCAATTTAGGAATGCGGCACTATTTAGACAATGGATAGCAAGTATCATCCACTCTACAAAACCTTGTCATTATTGGAATGGGGAATATTTGGATACATTTCACTTTTTGATCAGCATGGGGAAATCCGTATTGAATATAGAGAGGAGCTAAAAAGAAATGATGTATTAAACTATAAAGCTCTTTGGAAAATTTTTCGCTTCTTAACATCTACTATATGTTCGGATGACGACGAAGTTTCATCAGATCTAGTATTTGACAATAAGACACTGAGCTGTACAATTGCCGATAGACTCAACTTATTGGCAGACAGTGATGAAGTCGTCAACCAATGTAGAAAACTTCCCGCTAAAACAACAATAGTAACCCTCTTTAATGAATGTACTCTCATGAATGAAATTTGTCATTTATAAATTTATGGATATATGTGTATTTGCTTCATATAGACTATTTAAATGGTTGCTTTGGACTTTATGATAAAAAATTAGAAAGTATTGTACTTTTGAGTTCTGGCTATAAACTAAACCAGTGGTTCTCAACCTTTTTCTATGATATATACCCTTTTTTAAGATAAGTAAATAATTAAGTAAAAAATGAAGTTTTAATAAATGAGATCCCTGTGCCTGATATTGTTCACCTATTCGCTATTTTTTGTGTGTGGACTCCCAGTAAAGTTACATGGACAGCTAGGGTCCATACGGAACCTGCTTGAGAACCAATGAACAAATCAATTAATGATAAGAAAAATCATTAATTAAGTTAAATAACACTGTGTGACAAAAAATAATTTTTCTTAATTGAGTACTATTTTTCAGTATTTCTGATCAATTTGATGTTGCTGAAAAAGAATTTGAGGTCAATTTTATAGTAGAAACAAGACTTTAGGAATTATCATGAAATTGAATCACGGACGTCTATATATAGACGGCCGTGAATTGAATCTATTGACTAAATATGTCTTTGAATTTAGGAATCAAAAATTGTATTATGATGGAGACACCAAAAATCCTCAAGTAACTTTTATAATTCTACACAAACATCTATTTGTTTTTGATTTTAATGCACACAGACATTTTGTTTTCATCCAGAAGCAATGAGGCCGAAATATAGTCTAAATAGACATAGTTATTAAATTACTGTAATTGGAATATTATCAAGGCTGTTAGCTTTTCAACAACTTTTCCTTAGTGATCAAATAACTCATAAATGCGGATTCTTTTCATTGATCAGAACCTACAGAAGTTATATGAGGCCGAATTATACTTCCCAAAGTGTTGTTTTCTGCACATTCCAATATGTCCTAGATATACCCACACTGCTAAGGGTTGTAGCATAATCCACTCAAAACAACAAAAACTACGAAGAAAGGAACAAGATCGAATTATAGATTAATTGATTTTATTAATTTTGTATTTTGATGAATTAGCATGAAACCAAGCCATGTAATTTGAATTCGGAATTAATTTGTAAAAATAATTACTTGTCACTTTAACTTTTGACAAATCATATGTGGACGATAAGGCTTCACGTCGATTTTGCTATCACCATATTAACGCAGAACTTTCTGCAATTGGCAACACAAAACGGTGACAGGTACTTGTTTGATGATAAATATGTTTATAAAAAATTAATATAAATATGCAACATGAAGAGAGAAATGTTGATGGAGAATAAACTCTTTATTACCCACTTGTTTGTATTCGGTTTGATTATTTATACGAATGCGCAGCTAGGCGATTCATGCTTGTAACGTTCAAAAGGCTGTTGTGAGAGATAGAAATGATTTTTGCCTAGATCAATACAACGCATTTAAGTTAAGGATAGGTGTAAGGGTTTTTTACTCGCTGCCTAGCTGGCTATCGATTGCTTTTGTTGTTGCATATAGTAACAAACTCGAAATAAGGCGAGATCACCAACCCTAGGTATGTTAACTGTTATTTATCTTATTTTAGATACAAATTGTTAACTGTATTAGACCCATAATGACCGAAAACGACCTTGTATATATTTAAGTAATTTTATCTCTTGTTTTTACCGTAGGTTAGGAAGCTGCTATATAGTTTTAACTCCTTTAGTTTTGTTGCAGCTAGTGTCAGTAGTTAGTAGTTGAATTCAATACTATTATATGTAGGGTAGGAAACTGCTGCGTTAATTATTTACTAGATTTTGGTATCAGCAGTTAGTGCCAATAAACGGTTGCATTACTATATTATTAAAGTTACACACAATTGAGAATGAGCTATTAAGTCGAATAGTGTCTGCACTCTCTTTATTATCACATAGTGAGGGTACACATAATAAAAATAGATCTTTGAGAACGAGCTGAGTCGATCAATGGATGGAACTTTACTCTGTTGCAGTTGGGCGGATGGCGGCTTCTTGGTGATCAGATACCGCTTCGGGTAGCGAGCCCATTGTTAACTGGAGTCTCTCTCATACAGTTACCTAAATTATGGCTGTTACATGTTACTCTAATATCGCATGGATGCTAAATATAGTTTAGTGTGGACAATTAGAAAATGTGTACATGAGACAACGAAAGTTAAACTAGATAGACGTTACCCCGCTTGAAAGAAACTGTATTTCGGTATCTCTAAATAGTACAGAATTAATACACATCTTGGCCTGGGTGATGATTCTACAATAAGTCTGTTGAGTAGTTGATGTAATTTTCCCTTTGTTCATCACTAAACAAACAAAGTTTCGTGAAAAACATTCAATTGATATTTCAGAAAATGACGTTTAGTATTAGTAGACCTTCCTAGCAATATTCCATCTTTTCAATCTAGCAAGGAAAATTTCGGTTTGTCTCATGCTAGCATTTAGTCTTGTAGCTATTGGAAGGACATTGGAGATTTGAAAATTTATGAAAGAATAATACTATTAGATTTGTTCACTTGTTCCTTGAAAATTTTTTGTAGGTTAAACATGCATAGTTTCATATCAGGACGTTTAATTATTGGAATCAATCCTGTGAAGTGCAGGTTCAAGAGTTGTGTTGATTGTAGCCTATATTACAAAAAACCCTTATTCCTAGATAAAAACAACTGTCACTATTATGTTTTTCGATTTAGGTCAAGCATGAGAACAGAAAATGGCAAACTGTTGATCTTCAAATAGCTAATAATATTTTATTTTGGTGTCAAGATGCAATATCTTGAAAAATGCTAAATTCCTAAAAATATGTCATATGCTTTAGAATATTTTTTGCACCACCACTATATTCATAAGGGTTTGATTTTTCAGAATAAAATATTCAAAAATGTAACAGAAAGAATTCACACAGGTCTTGTCTTTTAAGAGGGAATGATATTTGCAGAGAAAGCATGAGTAATGTTGTCATAAGCACAGTGAATTGAATTGTCACTATGTAGTATGCAAGGAGCTTGAAAGTATGTCAAAAATATTCTTTCCCCATTGTGATACTCAATGTGACACATCACAACAGTGAAACTGAGGTTAATGAACTATTCTTGGAAATTAGTACCAAGGATGGTTTAACTTCAATGTCCCAATACCATATATAGTTGTAGACAGTTTCAAAAAGCAATGCTATTGTAGCATAATCCAAGAATCAATGCTGCAAAAAAGAATAAGAAAGATCAAAGATTAACATCGAATTGAATTATGATCAAATTAATATTGTAAATTATAATCAATTTAAATTTAGCATCATTAATTTTGTAAAATGCAACTAAGAGACAACATTACCAAATAGTACTTGTCGAAACAATTTGGCAAAACGAAGGGGCAATATCGCTTTCATATTTATATATATATGGGCCTTTTATAATTGCAGGTTTCAATTTATATGGGCCTTTTGAAAAATGTGCCATATATATGAGCTATTCGTAACACTAAGAATGCTTTGCTTTGTAACATATTCTATGAAAAAATTGTACAAAAATTTTTTTAATTTTTTAAATTTTTCACAAAAATGAATTATAAATCAAAGTTTAAAAAAATTATCATATAGCTAACGTGAATTAGGTTAAAAATATTATTCAAATTTGAAATTATTCAAATGCAGCAAAAAAATCCATTCTCTCGGGTATAGACGGTTCAAAGAAAAATTTTCAAGTGCGGGTAGGTAGGAATGAAGACTTTGCTAGAGTGGCGTTAAAAGCCTCTATGCACTAATCAAAACTCAATTCAATGACTGTTCGATTCACTAATTAATCAGTATAGGTCAATTTCAAGCCGTGTTGCACCGGCCGGACCGGATTTGGCTCAGAGGTGCAAACCGGTCGGGTCAGTATTTTATGACCGGCCGGTTTGAACCGGTCTAAAACCGGTCAAATAACGACTGAGTGAATGAAAAAGATTTAGCTTCTTTTGATTGAATTTTGTGAAATCCGTAATTTCATCATGTTTAATCGCCAAAATTTCAAAATTCTATGCAACTGGCTAAAAATTGGGATTTACTAGAGGATATTTTTTGGATAATTGACATAATTGCATCACTTGTAAAGGAGTTGGTCGATTTGTATGTGCAGTATTTTTTCAAATAATTTAGTAAGAGGTTGCGTTATTCAGATTGGCCTATAATTTTTAGCAACAAGGGGATCTCCATTTTTATATAAAGGTGTTATATCTGATTTTTTCATTATCTCCGGAAATTCGTTTTCAACGATGCATTGATTAAGTGCAAATAATAGGTGGTCACTAAATATATAAAAAAATTCTTAAATATAAAGAAAGGTAAATGAGTCGAATCTGAAGATTTATTAACGTCTAAGGTAGAAAACCTAAATTGCAACGTCGACTTACAATTTGATTGACTAAGTTTTGATAGAGGAATTTTATGAAAATTGAAGTTACCTCATTCTTTAAATTTAAACATTTCTATTTCGATTCTCTTTCCAAAAAACTCGCAATATTGAATACCCTGCTGAAATTCTGCAAGCTAATAAAAACCTACCACATTGTAATACGATTAAAATACCGGGAAATACTCATGAACATAATTCTAGGTCAAAACTTTCACATGTGTTAGGCATAAGGAAGACGTTTTAAATAAATCCTTGAGTATTAATGTAACCATTCCAACCTGGAACTCCCAACCTAGAGAAACTAAAAACATTGAAAAAATATATTTCTGGTAAATCATTGCTAGAATACAAACTGTATATGGATGTCAATGCGATAACTCGTTATTAATGTAGTACAATAGTAATTTATTCATAGCTTGAAAGATGTGTTTTTGTAATTTATGTAATTTGTGTATAGTGTTGTGTGAATTTATTGATTCTATTCAGATAAATTATCAGTTATTTAATTGTCAACATTTTTCTGAATAAATATTCTCTTATCCTATTTTATCTAACATGTTTTATATATATTAAAATATTTACTAATCCTTGCAAATTGGAATTCACTCTTGGGAATTTCAGATTAAATTCAAGTCCTGTTCTCAATCCAATTGAAATACAATGTCACTTCTAGCTCTCAAAATCTAATTTTATATTTTTTATGCATATATATATATATATATATATAGACTTTGAAAAATATTCTGCCGGTCAGACCGGCCGGTCAACCGGTTTGAGTTGGCACCGGTACCGGTCGGGTCGGCAATTTTCTGACCGGTTTACACCTATGATTTGGCGGCCGGAGCCGGCAGGCCGGCCTGTGTGCATATATTTTACGACCGGTATTTGTTTTCTTACTACGACTTATTTCCTTATGTATTTTGCATAGCACTGCATGCACCTAGGAAGAGACATTTCTTCTTCACTGGATTCACTTTTACACTGAAGTTACTTACAGTAGCTACATTAGCTATAGTATCTGCATGAATTTAAAAGGTTAATATGTAACTGAGAAAGACAACTAAATTCTTTATTTGCACTGGTACGGCCTTTAAAAATACGACCTGTAGCCAGCTGATCTGTAAAGCCTGCAGGCCAGTGTGCAACTCTGATCTGAGTCGGTTTTTTGATGAACTACCCATTTGTGGGTTCCTGTGGAATTTTAAAATGTGTGAATCATATTCATATATGTAGACCTCTATTTGGTATTGTTCCAATAAATCCGCAAGTGTTGCAACCTGCTAGTATAATAATTGCAGCTTATTGAAGTGAAGTTACATAAATTGAGTTTTAAAGTGCTTAGCTCCTATGCAGCACAAATTTAGAGATATTTGAAGTTTAAAATCGCAGTATAATTGAGGTTGATTTATTCAAAATTTAGATCCGGAGTCTACGGGAGAAGTTGATATTGAATCCCAAAAATAAGGAATTTGTAACTTAAAAGCAATGAAAACACAAATAAATGTTGCTTGGTCAGTGGCGGCTCGTGCATGCAAAATTTAGGCAAGCAAATATATTTTTGTGTAACCAAAATAGTGTAAATTATAAACCATGAAAAATTTATTTATAAAGAAAAACTCCGAGACAATTTTTCCCAGAAATTTATCTGTAGTATTATTATAGAAATAAGTTCAATAAAATTGCTAATGATTTCTGTAGTTTTTCTCCTCTAATCGGTTATTCTTGTATTTGTTTAAAATTACATTATCCAGAAAATAATCATTCTGCAAGACGATGATCAAAACCCAATAGTTTGTATTAATTCAAATATTTACATATTTTCGGTAAGGCAGTCAATAAATCATGCATTTCAAAATATTGAATAAGAATTTTGTCGATTTTCACAATTGAAGGCATGTTGATGATAGAAATCTTGAGATAAATTCCAAATATTTTCAAGATTGAGAAACTTCGATTAGAAAATGGCAGCTGATGAAAATTACATTTAAGTCTATCACCTTAAAATATCCACATCATATTTTATTTTTTGAATGAATTGGTAACACTTTCGTAGAAAAAATTAGTCTTTCATTCAAAATTGTAATAAATTTCCTATATATATATATATATATATAATAGCTACCACTTTATATTTAAGAATATTTTACAAGGAATCCGTGAGGTAAAAAATGCCAAAAAACTATATACCAGATAGGATTCTGTCATAAATATATTTCTGCTCTCTATATTTATTGCTTTAAATAGCAACTTTCGTAAACGCCTTTGTCAAAAAATGGTATTTAAAAAGACTAACTTGGCACATATTTTCGAATTCTGGATTATAACCAAATTCAACAAACGCTGTTTTTTGAACTTCCTTCAGATGGTTTCAGAATAATGTGCTGTTAAGACTAATATACTTCAGATTTACATCAAAATTTGCGAATTGGATAATAAAAACTGGAAAAAAATCAGGGTCTACTAACACTGCTTGTAATAATTTCTTTGATTTGGCACAATTGCAGTAATATACACGTATCAATGAAACGCTGTTTTTAAATTTACAAATAACTTTGAAAATAACTTTGAAAAAGTACCGCTACTATCGAAAAACTCTCTTCGAGTACAGTTTAAGATAGCAAATTGAGAAACTATATCAATAATTTCCATTTTGAAAACGGTATTGACGAGTGTACATATTTCTTGTAATGTACTAAATGTATTCTAGTCTCATATTAGCTATAACTGTTTTATGGTGTATTACCTAATGAGGTTGCTCAGGGAAAATTGTTTTTCTTCAGGAGGGAATTCCCCCCCCCAATACCCCGTACCTTCTTCATTGTATATGGTCCGCACAATTACTATTGAGTACTGCCTGACTGTAACTACTTCGAAAATAAAAAATCACTTTATCACTACATATTAACTAGTAATAATTTAGATCGAAATATAATTCTAAACGGTTTGAATTTTTCAAGCACTTTATTTGAACGTGATGTTAGAAACTTTTTGCTATCAATGAATGCTGACCATATTGAGCTGGATGTAATCAATCTTAAGTTATTGAGGTGTCATGATTCCATTGTAACAAAATACTTCCGATTATCCACATGTAGTAAATACATTGTTATCCAATGGAATCTTCCTTTAAAATGCTAAGTTACGCATTGTAACACCGATTTTGAAAACTGGAAAAGATTAAACATCTGATTCTAATGATATCGTTCAATTGCTAATATTGCATGGCTGTCCAAAAAAATTGAAAAGGCTGGTAGCATTCTGTTAGTTAAGTATTTTGAGACTAATACGATTCTGCCCTCTAACCAATCAGGATACAGAATCAACCATTATGTGGGAACAATTCTTCTAGGATTAAACAATGATATTCTGGTGTGTAAATCTCGAAATTGTACGCTCCTTCTGGCACCTTTTGTTGTTTTCCAATTTTGCTTTGCATTGTTGGAAACATAAAGTTTATTGAACTAAGGTATGAGGGCCGCCCAGATATAAATATGGGTTACGTGCAAAATAATAACGGGTCGCTTACACCTTTGGCTAACACCGAAGTGCGTTCGCTTACAATTGCCTGCATCAGTGGCGTCAAATCTGGGAGGTTAGCATAAATCTCCTTTTTTGAAAACCAAAATATTTGCATGTGATGTACCAAATTTTTATCTGCATTTTTTCAATTTTGTCTTTTTGTAAATTGTAAACTAATTGTTACACAATTATTAATATTATTACCGTACTTTTCAAAAAAAACACATCCAGATTATTGCATTAGTAATTCACAAATGAGATTTCTGCAAAAAATTCATGTATCAATGATCACAATAAATATGCATGCCTCAATTATTCCTTTTTTAACTGTGAAAAACTATTGGCTGTAAGCTCAAAAATTTTAAGTTATTTCAGCAAAAGTAGAAAAGAAAAAAACCTGAAAATGTATGCGTTAAATAATATAACTTTTGCAAAAACAAGTCTTTTTTCATTATCATTTCAAGGAATTTGCTACATTCTTTCTGAAAAATCTGTATATAGAGATGAGAGGTAAATGAAAACAAACTGCAGTTTTTAATTAAAAACCATAGTTGAACTGAAATAGATTTGTAAAAACGTACTTTTCACTTTTTTGAAATGGGCAATTGCTTGACTCATAGCAAATGTGGCAGAATTTTTTCAATGAGTTTGGAAACATAATAAATCAAAGCGATTATTTAAAAATCTACACTTGCTTTTTTGGAATTGTCAATACGTATAGTGTACGCGCAAACTTTGCATAAGAAAACTCTCAAAATTACAAAAGGAATGCTTGTTACAAATTTCATGGCATATCTTAGACATCACTAAATTGCATTTAAACTTGTTGCGAATAGCTTGAACAATGATATATTAAAAAAACATGTTAAATTTGAAATTTGAGCCAGGTAAAAAAACATTTATGAATAAAATATTGGGCTTAGAGCCAAAAAAAATTTAATAATGTCATTCAGTGATGATCCTTAAACAGTTTGGCTTTTTAAAAGAACAAAGTTTTCCGACATTTTCAAAAATTCAGGAAATGGAGAATAGTCACCCCCATTCCCATTGTTCTGGTCATTCAAAGGCGCTTATCAAAGCCTGCAAATATTGAAATGGTGTGAATGCTTGTGGAAGAAAACTGCCATTAGTCTTCTAAAAAACTTTCTATTTCCACTGGTCTTTCGAAGGAAGTTGTTGGATTAATGCTTACGAAAAAACACTTTATAATATAGATAGAAATGTTGTGCACGAATTGCCCAACGCCAGCGTCATGTATGCACAAGGAGATCATTTTATATAAGTATTTATTTGATGTAAAATATGTTTTTACTGGAATTAATGTTGCAATTCTCAAAATTTTTTGCTCGTCCAAAGTACAATGTTGAAAAAATAAAATACACTTAAAATGAGCTTGAATTACATTCGAAATTCTTTTAAAAATTCTTAAATTATTTAAATGGAGGACAGAAAATTTCATTCTCGTATAGCGACGGATACATGTAAAACATTTCGAATCACGAGTAATAATTTATATTTAGAGAAGAATGTTGCATTAAAAAAGCTCTACCCGAATATCTCAAATAGTGTAATTAATAACTTACAATCCAGTTTTATACTACAAAGATGTTGAGCGCTCCTAATTGCATAATATTAATAATAATTGTGAATTTATGTAGGTTGCCTCGAATCTTTAGAACAATTCGTGATACATAAACATTGTATAGTATTTTATGAACACTACATAACTTGAATCCTAAATTAATGTTTGTAAACATTTTTTAACTACTTGTCAATTTTGTAAACACAACACTGAAACTGTAATATATAGTCAGGTAATCATTGAGATTTCACAGTAGCAGCAATGCAAGCGCATTTAATAATCACTGCGTGTCTTCTAATTGCAGGCTCGCGTGCATATCGTTCACTTAAAATTGAAAGAAAGTTAGAGAAAGAAAGTGAATTTCAAAAAAGGAGTGGTGTTGGTTGCCCTTACTTATGTTCCAACAATGTTTGCATTTATAAAACTTTACTTTGTGATGGTATAAACAATTGTGGTGACTATTCTGATGAAGAATATTGTGATGGAAAATCAAAGAGTTCATGTGAAGGAAATGAATTTGAATGTCGTATTGGTAACAAATGTATACCTTCCGAATGGGTATGTGATCACATTGATGATTGCGTTGACGGCAGTGATGAGAATCTATCGAAATGTCCACCCAAACCCCCTGTAATGTACAAATGCTACTCCGATCAATTTGAGTGCAACAATGGTACACTTAATTATGCTTTTTATTACTGTTATTTGTTTAGGTAGATGTGTTGCGGATACATGCAGGTGCAATGGTGTTGATGAATGTGGTGATGGTAGTGATGAATTGAAATGTGGTCCACGTACACTTCCTCCTACTACTACTGAACCCCCTCGGCTTTGTGGTGCGCTGGAGTTCATTTGTAAGTCAGATAGTTCATGCATTCATTCGTACTTACATTGCGATGGCACTATTGATTGTCCCCATGGTGAAGATGAACAAGGCTGTCCTTCAAAACCTGTTCCGAAACCTAAGCCTTCTGGTATCTGTAACGACAACGAGTTTTTGTGCAATGATGGCAAATGTGTATATCATACGAAAGTATGTAACGATATTTACGACTGTGAAGATGGTAGCGATGAAGGATTGTTTTGTGAACCAGAACGCCCACCGAAAGAAATTAATTTATGTGGTCCTAAGAAGTTTGTTTGCAATGACAAAACATGTATTGATGTTTCATCGGTGTGTGATGGCAGAATAGATTGTACTGACGCTTCAGATGAGGGCGATTTTTGCCCAGAACGATCCACTACCACGCCTGCCCCAATTTGTGGATTCGGAGAATTTGCGTGCAAAGATGATGGAAAATGTGTTCCACAGTACTTGGTATGCAATGGCCTTCCTGACTGTGGTGATCGATCTGACGAAGGAATTTTTTGCCCTCCCCCTGTAACCACTACTCTTGCCCCCAAATGCCTTTCGTATGAATTTCAATGTCGCTTTGGTAAATGCCTCCATTCCGATCTCGTATGTAATGGAGTTGATGATTGCGGCGACAATTCGGATGAAGGATCATTCTGTATAAAACCACCACATCCACCTACAAAAACTCGCTGTGGCTCCACTGATTTCCAATGTCGCAATGGTGAATGTATTCAAGGAGAATTTTATTGTGATGGTATTTCTCACTGTGAAGATAAGTCCGATGAAATATTTTGTCCCATTATACCCGAGTGCTATCCAGATCAGTTCGTCTGCAAAAACGGTAAATGTATCGATGGTTCCCTTACGTGTGATCGTAACAACGACTGTGGTGACAGCAGTGATGAGGTTGCCTCTCTATGTAAAACAGGTAGTTTTATATAGATTTAGAAAATATTTCCTAATTTTTAGCTTACCGCGAATGCAAAGAAGAAGAGTATCGATGTGGAAATGATGTTTGCATTTCTGAGCACAAAGTATGTGACATGGTGAATGATTGTGGGGATTACACAGACGAATACTTCTGTCCTCCATCAATGTGCAGAGGTTATATGTGTAGTGATAAATCTTACTGTATTTCATGGCAACAAGTTTGTGATGGAACAATTGATTGCAAAAATTGGGACGATGAAGACCATTGCGAAATTCGGCCCCCATTGAAGATTGAGTACACATGTAAAGCCGAACACTATAGCTGTAAATCCAACTTCAAATGCATTCCCATATGGTAAGTAGAATAATTATAAATTTTATTAATGCTTTTTATAGGAGCACATGTGATGGTGTTTTCGATTGTGCAGATGAATCCGATGAACATGACTGCAATCAAAACCCTAATGCTGCAAACCCACTCTGTGCTTCTGGAAAATTCATGTGCAGCGACAAGACGTTCTGCGTGCCAGTAGATAGAATGTGTGACCAAAGAAACGACTGTCCCAACGGTTCAGACGAAATCCCGCGCTTGTGCTTTAAATACAACAGAATTGAATCATGAATTTTAAATATAATAAATATTTCTTTATTCTTTTCCAATTTAATATTCAAATTTTAGGTAATAGTTTATAAGCTGTATACCATGTTTCAGAGATTTATTCACAATTGTTGTCTTAAATATTTGCACTTGCTAAAAATGATTTTAACTAGTAATTCGAATTAATATCTTATAGTGAAATATTAAATATTTGAGATTTTTCTTATATATCTAAGAATAAATTTCTCAAATCTCCTAAATCAAATGAGTCCGGAACTATTTTCAACCACTAGGCTCTTTAGTATCTTTAAACTTATGCATAGTTTTAATTCTTATAATGTGGGGTAGGTTTGGGCCGAGATATGAAATTTTCAATTGGGTTAAAATCAGGTTGAAGATAATGTCGTAAATATTTTAGAGCAGTTGCTATTTAAGTGAAGTTCACATATGCACATGTAATTGTTTCTTTAACTTAAACGTTATTTGGTATTATACTATTCATTTGTTTAGTTATTTTTAATTTAAATTCAGTACTGCATGATTTTTATGATTAATATGTGAAACTTCAATGGAGATTAAAATAACTAAATGAACATTTAACAGCCCGTGGATTTTCGAAGTTTTTTGTGATTCTAGAAAATCATTTTAAATGACTTCAGGTCAACATGAATCAACGCAATGCACCCAATGAGGCTTGGAGACAATTGCAACTGTGGAAAAACGGTTTGTCCTTATGGCCGCGCGAATTTTAAATCACAATAATAAATTTTTAGAAGTTTTGCTTAGAGAATCCCACTCTATCAAATGTAAGCTTTTCAACCCAAGCATCAAGGCGGTAATCAGAGCAGGCTTTTTCTTCATTTGGATTGACGACTTCTCCTTGTTATATAAGCTCTAAAAATGTATTAAGTTCTCATCCATGTTAATACCTCAAGGGGTTGTATTACTTTAACATTACATAAATAAAAATATATTTGAAAATGAAAAAATAATATTGACCATATTTCTTCTATCAAAGGCAAAATTGTACATTTTGGGACGCTACACAACATGTGCTGTGTTGTGTACACAACAACCAACACAAGCCTGGAAATATTAAGCTTTTTCTTGCTATATTCACTAGTAAAAATTATATAGAAAAAACCCAATTGTTTTTCTCCCATGTTTTCCCTGATTAATACAGCTGTTGAAAAATATTCAAATTTCATATTAGTAAACCCTATCATAACTTAGATGTTCTTTAGATATAGGCATGCAACCAATTTGGGGGTTTGCGCAACACCCTCTAGGTTTGGGTATAAATATATCTTGAAATATTAAACCTAGGAGTTGACCCAGTAATAGTCCACTGGATATCATCCTTTTTATACAACCGCAGACAAAGAGTACGTCTACTGATGGTACCTTTTCATCTTGGAAAATAGTGAATGCTGGTATATCACAAGGCACAAAAATTGGTCTATGGATATACTTTTTATTCCTAAATTAGGAATTCCACTTAAAATTTGTTGATGGCACTGCTGCATGGCATCACCTAAACAGAGCGGTTTCCCTAATGTAAGAGGACATTGTACAAACCGTCAATAACTGGTGTAATGAAAACAATTCAGTGATCAACATAAAGAAAACAAAAGAATTTACAATTCCCTTTCTTCATAATTTTGAATATCCTCCAGAAGCTCAATTACCAAGCGGTCCAGTGAATCAAACTAATTGTGCAAAATTATTAGAAATATTAATAGAAGTAACCCAAAGTGGGATACTCATATAGAATATGTAACAACGAAAGCCACGAAAAACTCCCCTATCTACGTTAAAAAAACGAAGTAAAATTCCTAATACATTTTCAAATATATATATAAAACACTTATAAGATCATCACTTGAATATGCTGCTCCTTTATGGCACAACAGCAAGAGGTTAAAAACCATTCAAATGCGTGCTCTAAGAATTATGTTTGGAGATTATAATTATGGAAATGCTATGGTGGCTGCCAATTGTAATTCAATATACGAAAGACGGCAAATGTTATGTAATCGGCTATGGATACAAATGCAAAAAACATCACATCCATTGCAACACTTAATTCCAAAACAGTTAGCCAATACTAACTATGATCTGAGAAGTAAACGAGAATGGAACCTAATTTATGGGACGAAAATAATGAAAAAAAGTTTCATCTTCTTTCAAATTATACGACGGTATTCAAAATATTATGGACTGAAAAGTTTTTAACTAGTTACAAATTTTGTACATTTAACCCTATCAATAACTTAGATTTCCTTTAGATATCGACATGCAACCAATTTGGGGGATTGCGCAACACCCTCTAGGTTGGTTGAAATACTTTCTTAAATTGTAGGTTGACAAAGCAGCTTGAACCAACCATCTTTTATCTATGATTCCCCAAATCGAAAGTAAGAAAAACGTGGTAATAGTCAGTACTTACAAGGCAGGCATACCAAATTAGGTGTGCGTTGTATAAATAGGTTATCATTGGTAGAAACAGTTGCAGCAGACCTGCACTCAGGACATCTGATATAGGGGTTTCAGCAAGTTATCAAAAAATATCTCAATCTTTTATGTGAAATGCTTTGTCCGAAAAGTTTTTAACTAGCTTTACAAATTTTGTACATTTAACTTTATTTTCTAAATATTTATTATGTATGCACTATTATTCAATCCATGGATTGCGAGTGCAAATAAATTTTCTATCTCTCTCATAAATACATTTGTGAAATAGAATACAAGCCAAATGGTAGTTAACGAAGATAATTGTCACTTAACATCACTTTATGTCAATAGTCAAAGTAATAATGCTAACTATACTTTATGCAAGACAGCATTGAAGTGGAAAAATCATTTTAAATACTTAGGTGTCACTATTAGCAATGATTTCCAATGGGATTTGCATATAAATAATATCACATTAAATTCATATCAAAATCTAGAGATGATGAAATATGTATTGTTCAAATCGCAACTCCAGGTAAAGCTCATTGCATACCTAACATTATACCGAACCATTCTAGAATATGCTGCTGAAATCTGGGATCCGAATATGCAAGAACATTTTATTATTTTTATAACACCAGATCTGTATCAAAAAATTCACCTTTATCACAATTTGCGAGTCATAATTTTCTGCATCATAATTTTACTCACAGGAGCTCACGAGATCTGCGTTCAACAAACTATTAGGCAATATTGATGGCCTTCACTTCCCCAAAATGGGGTCTAAGGGTTGCAAAAGAGAACTATAGAAATAGAACTAGAATTTAAATTCCATTTTTTTACTATCACAAAAGCCTATTTGAATGCGAGATGAGTAGGCACACACCGTAAGTGCTAATTATATTTTAAAAACACCTTGAGATGTTTTTAGAAACAAAATAACATAACAATAATAAAGCGTTTCAGATAGTCTTTAAATATTTATCCCAATTATTAGTAGTGGTACTTTTAAACACCAGAGCGATTTGTCCACATTTTTTAGAAATTTATCCAAGCCTGTTAAGAAATATTGAAAGCCTGTTGCAAGGACACATCTATGGAGTTGGACCCACTTATGCAATGATGGATATTTGTGCTAAAACTTTTTCTTGTGCATGAAGAAATTGGAAATAAGAATTGTTTTCAATGAGAAATTCGATTTTTTAAATATATTCAAATTCATTCCATATCTATCGTTCAGATAATGAGGCGGACTATGCCTATGGGAACTACAACTACCCTAAAATATTTTGTTTTCTGACGAAAAGTTGTGTTAATCCAGCTCAGGTGCGCAAAGTCAGAGGTTGTAACTCCATTGATGGGACAGAGCCAGGTCGCGAGTTTAAGTCGAAAAAGAAAAAGGAGACAATTCTCTATCTTTTGGTTTATCAGGCTTTTAATAACTTTATTGGTTCATGAGTTATAAGCTTTAAAATTTATTTGGGGAAACCATCGCAGATATTGTAAAAGGACTTTGCAAAGCAGATAAATATTTTCCGTAGGCATTACCAAGCATCATAGGTGAACAAGGAGCATATATATATATATATATAATTATGTATATATATACATATGTTTTGTAAAATACAGTGTTATCTGGAAACAAAGCTGTTAAAAAAAGTTCATTGTACAGTATGCTAATTCAATCAAAATATACTATATGGTAGGTGCTGATGCACGTGCTATGACGAGTTTATATCTGAAAAATGTAACTTCTAACAATGAATGTTTTTCAATTTTTTTATTGAAAACTATCAGTAATTCTTACTAAAAAATCGAGAAAATTCTTGTGAATAGAACAATTAATATTTACGATTAAATTTGAAATTAATATTTTGAATTCTAAGCCTGCCCGCTTCGATTTCTGATAAAAAATTGCATGCAATTTTAAAATTTCCCAATACCTTATTCAGAATCTACATGTAGTTCTGTGTCTAGCGTAATTCATAAATGAACTAGCAAGCAAAACGATCGTCAATTGAACAGGAAAGTAATGAATGTTTGGAAATATTTACGCATTGTTTTTAATTCAACCTGTTTTGTTGTCAATTAATGCGAATATAAGGATGGCATAATTGCAACATTATCAAACAAAATGCTATTCAACATTTTAGTATTACTGTTGTGTAACCAAATTTGTGAGTAAATTATTTATATTTCTTTTGTGCTAACCACAAGTTTGTAGATTCCCTCCAAGATGCACCTGAGATAAGCAAACGGTGGTCTTTGCCTTCATGCAAAGGTCAGTTTCAGTGCGATAACGGCGGATGTATTAGTGTTCTTTTCCTTTGTAATGGTAGAAATGACTGCGGTGATTTAACTGATGAAAAATTTTGCAACAGTGTTCCAATGTGCAATGACGACGAGTTTCTTTGCAAGTTAGGTGCTAAATGTATTTCCAGGAAATGGCTTTGTGATGGTACTGAAGATTGTGCTGACGGTTCTGACGAGAAACCAAATTCGTGTCCAATGCTACCTCCAAAACAACCAAACTGTGCTTCTGATCAATTCGCTTGCGATAATGGTATGAAATAAATAAGTAGAAATTTTATGTAATTTTTAGGACGTTGCGTGGCCGAAACATGTGAATGCAATGGTTTGAATGAATGTGGAGATTGGAGTGATGAAGCCAAATGTGGTCCCCCCACTGAACCTCCTTCAACGACTACACCATCACGTCTTTGCGCTGCGAGTGATTACATGTGTAAGGAAGATAGTAGTTGCATTCACAAACGAGCTGTATGCGATGGTGTACGAGACTGTCCAATTATTGCGGATGATGAATGGAATTGCCCAACAACTACGCTACCAGCTACTACAAAGCGCGTCTGTGCTAAAGATGAATATGCCTGCGTAAACGGTGATTGTATACATCATACGAAAGTTTGCGATGGTCATCGAGATTGTACTGATGGATCTGATGAACGCAGTTTTTGCACTCCCATTGAGCAGCCTCCACGAATGGAAGAGATTTGTACAGAAGAGGAGTTCGTATGTAGAGATAAAAAATGCATTGCCGTTGAGAAGGTTTGTGACCAAATAATTGATTGCGCCGATGCTTCAGATGAAGGTATCTTCTGCGCTACTGAACCTCCAACTACTCCTGCACCAAGATGCGAAATGAATGAGTTTGTTTGCACAGACAGTGGAAAATGTGTTCCCGAAGAGTACGTTTGTGATGGTCGACCTGATTGTGCTGATAGATCCGATGAAGGCCTGTTTTGCCCGCCGCCTATCACAACCACCGCTGCTGCTGAATGTTCGTTGTTCGAATTCGTTTGTAGAGATGGAAGTTGCTTGCACCATAGCTTAGTTTGTAATGGCATTGATAATTGTGGTGACCGTTCTGACGAAGGTATATACATTTAGTTATGTCATAAGTTAATGTTTGACTTAGGTAAATTTTGTAAGCGTCCTGCTGTGAAGCCTCCTACTGAGACTTGCGGGTTGACTGATTTCAAATGTCGTAATGGGTATTGTATTGATGGCGATCTTTATTGTGACGGCATCAACCACTGCACTGATGGATCAGATGAAGTCTTCTGTCCTACACTTCCCAAATGCACATTGGACAAATTTGTGTGTGACAACGGTAAATGCATTGATGGTGACCTGACATGTGATCGTGTAGATCACTGCGGTGATAATTCAGATGAATCTGCAGCTCTTTGCAAATCAGCATATAGGGATTGCATGCTGAAAGAATACAAATGCAGGAACAACGTCTGCATTCCTGAATCGAAAGTATGCAATATGGAGAATGACTGTGGAGACTATACTGACGAATCTTTCTGTCCGCCTGAGATGTGCAAAGGATATGTTTGTAGCGATAAATCTTTCTGCATTCCTTGGGACTTGGTATTCAGAAATTTTTTTTCTTGAATTAAGTTATATTTAGGTATGTGATGGCTTGATTCATTGCAATAATGGTGACGATGAAGATCACTGCACTGTGAAACCTCCTTCCAAAATCATTTACTCGTGCAACTCTGAGGAATTTTCATGCTCCCTAACTCACCAATGCATTCCTGTCTGGCAAACTTGCAATGGGAAATCCGATTGTTCGGATAATACGGACGAAACATCTTGCCATGTTCCCTTCCTCGGAACTGGTGTCAACCCTAAATGCAATGATCAGATGTTTTTGTGCACTGATAAAACGTTCTGTGTTCCCGTTGAAAGAATGTGTGATCACCGCAATGATTGTCCCAATGGTTCTGATGAAATGCCGCACATGTGCTTTAAGCATAAAAAAGTTGAATATGTCATATAATTTATAATAATAAATATTTTTGTCAGTGTTTTTCTCTACTGTGACATATGTATATCGGATTAAATTTACTTTATCACAATAATTTTTTTAAATGCGTTTAGTGGAGTTGCTTCTATTTAATATTTGATCAATCGCAAAGGCGAAAACATGCTTTTGTAATAATTTTAGCTGCTTTTGCATTATCATGTATCTCAAAAGATGCATTTGTGCTGATTCCATTGCTCTTTGGCTTTGTGGTTTATAAACATCAATTTCAATTTAGATTTTCGTTCATCACATCGATTGCATTTGAATATCTATTTATATATTCGTTATTTCTCATTACTAAGTTTACTATTTCTGGGTTATATAGAAATACATATTTCGAAGTCTGTCTTAACCTGCCCAAGAACAATATATTTTGCATTCCTATAAATATTTATCTATAATTTTAATATAAAAATGTTTAGTACGATTGCTTTTAATCATTATTCTGAATTGTCTAGTTTAACTACATAAATGAGAATAATAATTTCTGAACAAAAAAGCTCATCTCAAACATTTTCAAAGATCATCAGTCCACACAATTTTATTAAGTAAAATACTGGATATTCAATAATAGTTCAAGAATTGGAAATATCTTGAACATTTTAATTTTTCATTAATTAATATTAAAAAAAGCGTTTAAATTTTTTCAATTCCTAACACTGGTAACTAAATGAATAGAATGCAGGTGCATAACAGTAGCGCCGAAAGTGGAATGGCAATCGCCCTCTCCTCCAATATTCTTTTTGGGGTGGCTTAGCCACCTCAATTGTTCAGTTCAATATTATAAATATAACACAAATTTTATCAACATAAATTTAACACCCAAAATATTTTCTGCACTTTACTGATTCTGTTAAGAAATAATATGCCTATATGCGCATATTTGCCAATGAATGTTTTGTTTCTGCTTCTATGCTTATGTAAAACAATTTGAAATATATATATAACAAATATACATATTTCGAAACAAAATAGTTAAATCCTCAAAAGTGTTATATTTTTTAAGCAACAAATGATATAAAAAATGATATAAAAATAGAAATTTAATTAAAAATACGTTTTGCACATAAAGGTTGAAAGTATTTGTATGAAAATTTGAGTAAATTTAATGTCAGAATTTATCAATGTAAAGGACCCAAAGTGCTAAAAATTATTTTGACTACTATTTTGTATATGCAACAATCAGTATTTTGGTAAATCAATTTGTTCTCAATCAGTTTTTGGAAACACTTGCCACAATTCATTAATATATAATATCACTCAAATTTAAACATTGTTACAGAAATATACTACTTAAAACATTTCTAATGGATGATCATTTCTGTTCAAAACATTCCTTGCGAACGTAACTTTAAGTTATAGAAAAGGAAAGCAAAGGGTTTTTAAAGGAATGTGATAATGAAATGCTCTGCGACTTTGTGAATGCCGCGATAACAGACCAGTTGAGCATCACCTTCATAACTAGATTCTTCTATGATTTTAAGGTTCAAAGTCGTATCAATTAGTATTATTTCTGCTGACACAAATTCTTACTGGATTTTTGAGATAAATGACAGAACTAACGCGCTTTGTTTGTGAAACATGCTCTATTTAATCTGTGTTTGAAAAGCAATGCCTTTCATTTCTTATATTAAAAAACTGTAGTATTGACGTTTTGTTTAATAAAATTTTAATATATTCAAGTAATTATGATAACGATTACTACAGTATATATTTTGTTAATTTTATAAAAATCGTAAGGTTGTGATATCCTTTATTACTGATCCTCAATTAAAAGTGATAAAAATATCAAATCGTTAAACTGGCCTAAAATTCATGTTGAGTTGCTTCCGGTCTCTCTGCATATTAACATATAGTCCCGGTTTCATGGGGCACCTTACAAAATATTAGAAGAGAAAATTTTGTTGTTAAGTGCTTATATTGCAACAATCATTAATTTATTATCTTATTTTCAATTTACTTTTTTCGGATTTGCTCAGTTTTTAAAATTTTTTCATGTGGCCGAATACATTTTTCCAATACAAGTTTTCAAATTTTGATTTAGAATTAATAGCCAATTGCTATTCTACATATTTTATGTTATTAGAAAAAGATTTTCTTTTCTCAATCAAAGTAGCGCTTAGTTATAATCTTAGAAACACTCTATCCAATGAATGTTCATTATTTATACAAAATAGCAAGGTGGTCGAATACATATTTCCAGTGCAGTATATGCATTTTATGGAATCTAATTATTTGCAAACCTGGAATAATTTTAACTCGTTAACTTTTCAAGCGACTTAGTAACTCTAGCTAATTCTTTACTAATGTAATCTGCTAGAGTCTCAGATAAAAGCATAGATAATTTGTTATCCAGCTGTTAAAATTTACGTTTTGATGTACCACACCCAGCAATAAATTTAACAGTACCCCAATATTTTTTGTGGATTTGATCTTTTGAGGTTATTTAGCCTATTTTTATAAAATTGGCGTGCAACACCGTTTGCTTAAATTCCTTTTTGCTGTTGTTAACAAGTCCTATATTTCGCAATCCAATTAAACTACGAATATTGTATTTCAGCCAACGTTTACAGGCCCGTGGTTAGCATTTGAAGTTTAGGGGGCCATGGCCCCGCAAAGTTCAATAAATTAATCATAGTTTTACTCATATGAAATAGTTTCACCCTTTTTCATTGAATTTTTTAATAGAATTGTGTAACATAATCATATCATATGTGGTCAAGTTAAGAAAAGAAATAGAAAGAACTAAGACTCAAGTATTATAAAAATTAATTGTATACACATGATTATTATTAATTAGATTATTTGTAAATTTATAATAAGCAGTATTTTGATATTAATTCGTTTGGCAGTACTTTTTGACAAATAATAAAAGACCGAAATGCAAACGCTAATTAATGCTCATGTGCGTAAACGGCAGACGAAGAAAAAGAGGGAAATCATTAAATTGTCAACAATATCGATTAAACAGGTACTTGCCAAGTGTTTGATTGTTTGCTATTATTAAGTATAAAAATAGTGCAATTTATTTATTTGGTGATGAACGAAATTCATTGGATTTACTTCTTTATTTTGTCAGGTTTATTTATTAATTAAATGGAAAGCTAAATGGTCAAGCACTAGAGTAATCCTGACGGTGGTCCCCAACTACATTTAAAGGAAGTCTGGAGTGGCCTGCACACAATAGCCTTTCAAAAGTGTGGTGCAGCTGGTAGCCGTTGATTCCTCGATGTGCTTATAGGTTAGGTGTAAGGATAGGGATTTTTATTAATTCTAGCTTTCTTATTGTTCGATATTCACAAGTTAGTGTTATTACCCAGGAAACAACCATTATTGGTCCAACAATGGCTCACTGCTGGCACCTCTGGCCAACAATGGCCACTCATTTGCCATTCATTTGCCAACCATAACCAACGAAACAAAAAGTATAAAAATCTTAAATTCCACAATTTTACAGAAAAATTATTATATTATTGAATATAACATAAGCATTACATTAAAGTTTGATTTCAATTTTCAAAAAGTATTATTTATCAGTTTCTCAGAGCCATTCATGGCCCGACAATGGCCCATTAATGGCATTGCTAGATCAATCTGCCATCTAGCGAACAAATATAAATTTATTAGTTTACAATTATGATTGATCAAATTTAATTTTCATAATAAATGAATTTACTTAACCTTTCGTATTTGATAGCACAAATTAGTATGCCAGCTCTTGTTTTTATGAGCTTTTATAATGAATTCAATTGTTTGTAGCAAGGTGTTCCATTTTAAGTATAATATGCTATACACAGTTTCAACCAGAGATGGAATCGGATCCAACATTTTAGGATCTGATCCGGATCCAACACTTCATGATCCGGATTCGATCCGATCAGAACTTTAGTTTTCGGTCCGAATATAGATAAGTATTTTAACAATAAATAAACATGAACTTAAAATAATTCCATCTCTGGTTTCAACTGTATCCTTAACCAGTCGCGTACCGAGGTATTTCTAAAAGAGGGAGGCCCCAATTCTTATCAGAGACATATAGGCTTAGGTAGTTTTTTCATTTTCTTAGCATAATGCCACGCTCGCCTGTGCATAAATGACAAATAAACCAAAAAGACAGACGGAGTTTATAAGAATACATGAAATACTACTTTTTGCACTTTATGTCAAACAAAACGACTGTTCATCAATATATCGATCAGATCGTATGAGAATGAGTTGAAATTGGCCTGACCAAATACGCCCCTGTCCTTAACTCAATCAAATTATAACAAGTTCCAAATTACAAATCATAATATAACATTGGCCATAAGCATTACACTGCTGGTGGGAAACATACAATATTTGTGACCACTGATGCCATCAGTGGCCCATTGGTGGATCATTAGCGGCATCAGTAGCAACCTTAGTAATCAATAATCAATAAGGAGATGCTTGCAAATAAAAGTCACTTCATTATTTTGATTCCTAGTTCCTTTTAATATAATAAAAGGAAATGCGAAAAGATATTTTGACATTTGTAATTTGTAGAAAATTATGATATACCTGCTTAACGTATTTTAAAAATAATTGTTAGGGCCAGCGGTCATTTACCACCAATGGCCAATAATGGCACCAACAATAGCCCATTCATGGACCAATGGAATGTTTACTGAGTACTGTTAGATCAACCCTCGCCAGAAAAGTAATGTTTTATCTAGATCATTTTTCTTGGTTAATCAATCAATTGCCTGTTAGTAAATTATTCAACTTTCGACTGACTTACGAACTAATTTTATTGCTGACTGCATTGATTGTTCACATGTATCAAGGGCTAACATGTACACTTATATCTATAGGGTTATTATATGTAGGGAAAGAAAACAAGCTAAAGCACCACGGTTGCGTTACTTTCTCATATTTTAACCTCAACAATAACAAGGACAATCAAATCAATGCATTAAATTATTAAGTTATCACACACACACACACATGTTCCACGCACTGAGTCAACTATTGGTAATCCTTCGATGTCCGAGTAAAGCTGGATTCGTTCACAAAGACAAATTATCCTCTTGTGCATTGCTTCGAGTCGGGTTTCGACCCTGTATATCATCTCTTGCTCTCATTCTAAAATTGCTGTTGTTAGTTAGAGCATTAAGTGTAGCTAATGCTATATTAATATAGTTAATACAGTTAACAATGATATTGAAAGAGAGAGTTTTTGGAGTCTGTCATACATTATTTACCGGAATTAAATAGGAATATGGTTAAGCAATCCTAAATTAAGTCGAAATTAATGTTGGCAAGATTCTACAATTGCATTAGTATTATGTATATTTCAACTAAAAGATATTCACTCTAACTTAGTTACAGAATATTAGAATTAATACTATGGAGTTTTGTATCCAGGATGCCAAAGGGAAGGGGGCACAGTGGCCGAAAAGGGAGGGCCATGCCCCCTTCGCCCTCCCCTAGCCACGGCCCTGAACGTTTATCATTACTAACTAAACGAAATTCTTAAAAGGAAAAGCGTTTTCAAAAAGTATTTAAAATTTTTCAATAAAACTAGATCAATTAATAATTTCCCATTGTTTCGAGAGGACTCAGTGTCGCCATTCAGGGGACCAAGAAGTTGATTGCCATGGACCTTCGATTTAGGACCCCGCACTATGCAATTATTACATAAACGTTATTAATAAATTTTATAAAATAAAAAAATGAATCTTTTACAATATGAATTCAACAATTTTTTTGCTAATTGCATTTGAACATTAGGATCTATACTTTAACTATGTACACCATGATTAACAACAAATAAGGCTCTTTTCATGTTTAACGTTGTATTAGTAAAAGATATTTGTGATCTAGCATATACAGAGAATGGCTAAAAGGCTTGTAACAGCTATCAATTGAGATTGATGAATAGCTGTAGCTAGGGAAGCGACCAGTGCCATGACAACCCAAATTTTCAAAATTTGGATTCCGAAGTTGACAATTTTGTCGAAAATATAATTAAATTTGTTGAAATTTATTTTGTTTGGATTATTCAAATTGAAATTGGCCCCATATTGTTTTTCTGGCTACGCCACTGGATTGATGTAGCATATAAATTTAGATTTTTCGAATTTATTAAATAATTTTAGTAAAATAGAGCAAGTAAGAATTTTTTAAAAATACGTGGTAAATAACAAATATGCGTTAATTCAGTTAGATTCCAAAAAACAAGGAAAATCAGCTGATAAATTTATTACTTTCTAGAAATACAATATAGCTATTTGTTCTATCTTCGAATTTTATGTATAACACGTTTTCTGCAGGGGCTTTAATTTTTCTTGCATCTGAGATTTGATTAGCTGATAAAATAAACACAACTATATTAAGTACAATGATTGTCTTTTAAGTAACTTAAGGATATCTTAATGTTTCAAAACACTGATTTGCTTTAAGGTGATAAAATATTCTTTAAATTTTAAAATTATTTTCCAAAGCTTTAATTTCTTTAAAGTGGCTTAAAATACTTTAAAATACCAAATGATCGCTAAAAACGTATAATTGCATACTATTTATGTAATATCCTCAAGTTGCAATGTATACAATTACTGAAATTGCTTTTTTGATTTAGTACCAATAGCTTAAACTGTTGGGATGCAATTATATACAATGGTCTATACAAATATTATCGAGCAAAAATTATATAATTATATCTATTTTGCAAGCTATATAATTTCCCAACACAGAGCATATGCAAGCACATATCTATGTACTTTTACAACAACTAAATATGGGCTCGAACTCACGTACATTATAATAACAGGACGTTGCTAACCAGATTTCTTCATTCTACTTATACATATATTTTGCCCCGGGTTCCGGGCTGGCTAAAGCCGGCCATTGAGCACGTTTATTAAGGAAATTGTTGCAAAATTGAGACTTGATCCGTTTTCTAATTAAGGTAATTTTTACGGCGTTAGTAACTATATTGTTAAGAATTCCAACAGCTAAATGGTTAGATCCTCTTCGCTTGCGTAACGGACCAAGCGAAACAAATTTTTTGATGACTGGCATATATTTTATCAAGATATTTTTGCCATGAGTGGGGATATGTACTAGTTTTTGTTTTCATAGGTCTCGATTTAAAAAAAAGTATTTAAATCATTAAAGTTACTACCAATTATAATAGCATAATTTGAATAATTGATTAATGTTCCATGTTCTTTGTTCCATAATGGACAACACGCAACTCCAAACAAGATCCCCTTGGACACCACGCGCTGACATGCAAGAGAGGGCCAGATGTGATATTCCGCCACAACACCATACGGGATACTATCTTCAACTGTGCAAGTAGAGCCTTAATGAATCCCATACTCGAACAGGGTGCCAACTTGGATCACTCCGGCTCACTGACACGGCCTGTGGATGTTCTGATCTCCGTCTGGTCCCTTGGAAAAGCAGGAGCAATAGACGTCATCGTAGCACACCCGCTCAATCCTCTCAACATCGACGGAGTGAGTGCCACGACCGGCTACTGCATGGAGGCTGCTGAGCTGAGGAAGCACCGCGAGAATGACGACAAGTGTGAAGAG
>CABFPE010000676.1:374067-384137 GCA_900660155.1 Hofstenia miamia | reverse complement strand
CCCCTCGCAGTGACACCCTACGGCTCGTGGGGCCTGCAAGCAATGAAGACCTTCAGGAAGATCACCATCCAGAACAAGCAGTCAAAGGAGGCTGCACAGAAGATTATGACTCGGTTGGGTATGGTGCTGGCGCGTTGCACAGCGCGTGCAATCATCGCTAGGTCTCCTGTGGACTGAATAACCAAAGCACTGCATCAATTCTGAAAGCGCAGAAGTACCTTATGACTCACGAACAAGATTATTCAAAATTTTTAGATTTACATGCAGTATTGTTACAATTAGATTGACATTTTAAGAAGTGATTAAAACTACAAACACGCACGGACTATTGATTTACTAATCGGATTTAAACGTTTAATTCAGAATATAGCAATTTATATAAAAAAAAGATCCACGAATTCATATACTTTTGGTGAAATCAGAAAGATCGATCCTAACCATATTATAAAAATCATTAATTAGCTCAAAATGTCTTCTATATGATATACTTAACAATGTTGTAATAATTTTCTCATTTGAAATTTAAACTATATATTCGAATTTTAATTAAGTATCGCAGAAAAAAAGTGTGTTTCAATTAACATAAAAATGTAAAAAAATTAGCTTTTTGAAAGAGTATTTAATGATCAATCGAGAAAATCCGAAATATTCTTCAACCTTATAATATTAATTGTCTGGGCCCCTACAGAACTGGTATTGCCGATCACTGGTCTCCATATGATTATCATCTGTTTTTGAGTTAATTGCCTATTTAATACTTTGATTAAACATTATCTTATTGTTTTTCTCAAAAAGTTTTGATGTGATCTTAGCAGGTTCTTATGTAGAAATTGCTCATAGATATATTTTTTACGTGTTTAAATAATTACAAAAATTCACCTAAATTAGAGGAGTATAATTTTTCCATTAATTCCAGAATCTTTAATTAATAAATATATGTTTATAAAATTTTCTTTTGATATATTTTGGCAATAATATAATGTCAATGCTGTTGCTTCAGACTTCCAGATAAGGGTTAAATAATTCAACAAACAACCTCTTTAGTTTTATTTCAGTGGATTTTCCATATTTTTTGACAAGTCTTGCGGGCACACACGGGTTGCAACTCACTTTACCTTTCTAAAAAATTTCTAAAATTCAAATTTCTGTACAATAGCCATTCAGAGATTTTTAAAGTTTCGCAAGGATCTTAGCAAAGTATTATTGTAATGAAGTAGTTAAATATATCCACTTCCACAAACACGCGTAAATGCATTTATTTAACAAGCGTACATTTAGTTCAAATACGTTTCGAAACAATCTTTCTTGAAACAAATAGTAATGAACTTCTTTAAACTATTGTTAAGAGCTTTGGTTACAGTGTTTAACTTGACAGTAATATTGTTGGTTTGTCTGATATTGTATACTTACCACATAGATACAAACCATATCAATTTTGATGATGCTCCATATAAAGATTTTAAAGTAAAATTTCCTGAAGTTGGCAAAAAGCTTACTGTTGGCTTTATTATAACTGGAACACGTGGTGATATACAGCCAATGGCTTTAATTGCTCAACAGTTTAAGGTAATATTTTGAAGAATTTTTAATGAAAAGAATGCTATAACCTAAAATAAAACAAAGTTACTAAGTTAAAACAATAAGTGTTAATGAAATTGATCTTTGAAAATTTAATAAAGTCCATAAAGATATGCTGATTTACTGATTCTTAGAAATCTCCATCAACTCAGAATTTAGTAAAATTAACTCATTATAATAGAAATATATTCTAACTGTATAAGTTGGGGCCATTAATAAACTATCTAAAACTATAATTCTAAATACACTTTAGGCTAATTACATTACAATACTTAGCTTATTTAGGCAAACGGACATTCCGTTGTTCTTACAATTAGAGAACGGTACAAAGATCTTATACTGCAAACGTTTGGATTTAGCCGAAAGGAAGTTGTCTGGGTTCCTGAAGACCAAGCAATTGAAGCCAAATTTGGTGATCCTATTCGCAGTTATTCATTAATTTGTCACGCCATTAATCTTTTAAATTACCTAGTGGAACTAAGTGTAAAGTATTTGCAGATATTTGATCGTCCCTCATTTAACAACATTGATGTTGTAGGTTAGGCGATTTATATGTTGACGCGCTTAATTTATTTCGTAGATTACCACCAAGTTTTATAGTCAGACAGACATTTACACAGTGAATAACTCAGACTTTAAATAATAGAATTAAAAAAGAATGAATTTTTAATTTTATGCTTTGCATGCAAGTAATTAAGCCAAAAAATGTCAACCAGAGAATTGACTTTCTATTACTTTTTTTAATTGAGTGAATGATGTTAAAAATATTTATATTGTATAGATTTAGTAGTATAATTAATATTGTATTAGTTTAGAATTACACATGTAACAAAGCAAAAATGTCAACCCGCGTGACATTTGAAATTCAGTACCCGCATTGCATCGCACCCGCGCGGTTGCGGGTAAAACCCGCTAGTATCTTTGTTGAAAATACATTCTACCAGAACAGGATTTGCAAAGTATCAGCAATATGATGTATATTTCAATAAGTATCAGTTTTTTAGTGTGATTATGTACAGTACTGGAAAAAAGAATTCGGCCGCCAATGATTTGTCATAAATATTTCAAACAAATGGCCGCCAAGACTGTCATAGGTATTTCTATATTAAAAAGAGGAATTCATCAATGTTAAGACATAATTATCACTGTTCACTTTAAATCTCAAGGAGAAATGCTACAATGTTTAGGGTTAGCTAATATTTTCTTAGAAAATGTATTCGGCCACTTAAAACCAAGTCTGAGAATCTGTAAATAAGTTCATTAGTTGAGCTTTTTTCAGTCTATTTATATTGAAAATGTCGAACAACATTATAAACTCATCGCCGCAAACAAATTTAAAATTCCATTCAATACGTTGTTATTTAATCTTTGTGTAAGCATAATAACACAGTAGTAATTGTATCTGTTTCGACTTAAAAATTGACTGTATCAAATTTCTGAACTTTATTGAATGTTACAGATGCTACATTGCAAATCCAAGTTTTTAGCTTTGCCTTTTTAAATTTCCCTACGGAATTAAAATGTTATCTAATATAAGTATTAGCAACAGACCCGAGGTTTTAGGCTATAATAGCATATCAATATGTAGTATATTCTTTATCATATGTTTACAATTAAGTAGGCCCCTACTGAAGATTCCTCTGAATAACGTAAACAAATTTAATAAACACATACTTTTCTGAATATCTACAAAAATAATAGAATAATTCTTCCAGGCTAAGAATAAATAGTATTTTTGTTAAAACATCGTAGGTTAAATAATATTACTTTAAAAAATTATGAAAATGATTTTGAAAGGTTTCCCATTTTTTAATGCTCTTTATCGATTTTGATAATGAAAAAATAGTGACAATATTTAATGAATTTTTCAAATATTTTTGGAAAGAACATTGATATAGAAATGTAATACTTTCTCTTAGGCCGGCCGTCCACATCGGGCAGATATTGCGACAAAATCGATTTAATTGCTCTTTGGGAGCAGCTCCCAGATGTGTGCGCGGGTTTGCAACATCGATAATAATGATTATAGATGTTGCGTGTAATGATAAGGAAAAATCAATTCATTCATTTCCCTGATGTGTGCGCCGGGCCATTAAAGAATTTTCTTTGAAATGTACTGCTTGTATTATAATTATAGGCCATTTCTGAAAAGCATGTGATCATAAATATATTCAAAGATATTCTCAAAATCTATTGGCCTTTTATAGTGAGATAGTCAACTTCATAAATTATATTTACAACCCTTGCATTTTTAGGGCATTGATTAATCTTTCTATGTAACATTTTGTTGACTATAGTAAAAATAACTTTACTTTTCATTGGCAAAAAATATCTGCTGAAACATAGATTTGCAAATCTAAAACTATCAGAAATTTACATGCAGATTTTGTTATGTAAATTAATATTATATGTAAATGTTTCTCTAGTTTACGGAGACATCACTTCGACATTTGGATCATTATTAGCATTACGTCAAAGAGCTCCCCAAATACTTGTTAAATATGTACCTTGGTTTGGTACCCATACTGAAATATCTCCAATTAAGGACTGTAAAGTTAGTTTCATCAATTGGGTTGCAACAACACCCTATTCTCTTGGTAAGGTTATATTTGAAAGTTCTCTCTATAATGAATATCAAAAAAGTTATAACTTGGATCCTATTTCAATATTTTCCATGCATTTTGGAAACCTAAAACAACAAATACCAACTTACAACGTATTTTCTACGATGTTATATCCAAAATTAAGAAAAGCACCTGCATGGCACAAGTACGTTGGACCTCTGATAACTCAAAGGGAAGAAGTTCAAAATGATGTCCAAGCCCACATAACTGGCTTTATAAATCGGAGAAAACACAAAATCCGAATCTACGTAGGATTTGGAAGTTTCTCTATTCAGGAATACTTTGGTAGAGATGCTGAACGAATAAAATCAGTCTTCTATCGAACACTTTTAAATATTGATGCTCAAGTGGTCTTTTCAAATTCTAGTTTTGAAGTTGATAACTCCTCAGATGCATTTCAAAATCCCAATTGGCTCTTTGCTAAGGAATTGTCACATGCATGGTTATTTAAGCGTGTTGATTTATTGATTTATCATGGTGGAATAGGAACGGTGCAAACAGCTGCGATTTCTGGGAAACCTAGTTTGTGCATTCCTATTACCCCGTTTACACGTGACATGAGACATGCATGTCTTGTGTTTTTAATGGCGAATGTCACGTCTAAACACCCAAAACACGCGACATTCTCTACTTGAGTGGTTGAATGTCGCGTGTTTTGGGTGTTTAGACGTGACATTCGCTCGTTGAAAACACAAGACATGCATGTCTCATGTCACGTGTAAACGGGGTATATGTCTGTTGAACAAATGTACAATATTTTGAAATTGCTTTGAAAAAATGCTTCAAAATGTATTTATTGGCTTAACTTTTTAACTTAATTTCAATAAATGATATATATAATTTTCTAGATAAACATGCAGACATTAAAAACAACAACAACAACAACAACAACAACAACAACAACAATAACAACAACAAATACATATATTTAATATCTCATCTACATATACTGTATTAAGTTTACAAACTTATTAAGAGCATATATTATTAAATATTTTTTACTTATTGTTCTTGAATTTTACATTTTATTTTATAATTAGTCAGATAATTGATATTTTTTTCTTACAATCATGTTTTTCAACTTCTTACATATTTTATAATTTTTTCACTTTTTATACTGTAAACCAATTTGTTCCATAGTGATATTGAATACGTTCTTCGTTAGTTTTCTATTATACTTAGTTGTACCAAATGTAATTGTTCTTTGATTGAGCTGATTAGAAATATTCGATTTTCTTTTCCAAAATATTGATAAAAGCATCTAATATTTTGAAGAGCTTCAAACGATCTTAGATGGTATTTACACATTATTTCTTTTTGATTTTTGTTACTATTTATGTTTATTCCCCATTAAATACGTTCTCTAACTTAGATTTTGCTTTTTTCTTTAAGTTGATTAATAAACAAGATGAGTACAAGAAATGGGATAGAACCTAACGAGAGTGTAACACATCGTGTTCTTCCATTTATTGCTGTTCATAAGCTAGTCATTTAGAGGGTCTTGTTGACGAAGCTTTAGGGTGTAGACAAAAAATTACATTTTAACTTACTTTTAACACATGTCTGCAGAAGTCAATCCGGATACATCCGCACAGGATAAAACAATTTCAAACTGAGTGCTACTTTAGTGTGAATATCATTAAAATTATTCATAATTGGAATTTTGCTAATTGATTTGGTCAAAAACATTTCTGAGATCATAATGTAACAATTTCTATATTTATGAATTCTTCGTTGATTACAGTGTTTTTCATATTTGACTATTCGTGAAGGTAAGATAGAAAAAATTAACTTAATTGAAATGTAGTGAAAAAACATGTATATTTAGAATTATAAGAAGTCGTCTTAGTAGAGCAATATCACATCGTGATTCATAATTAGCTGAGCACGTAAATAATATTTAAGTGGTTTCAATGAACGTAAACGGTAAAACTTAGCCACATAGGCGTCTTTAAATGTATTGATATTATTCTTAATACGATCTAATTTTGAAAATTTGGCTTAAGAATTTAGTGCAATTATCTACTTGAGATCATAACAATGTTACTTAAAGCCCTGTTTACACGATGAGCTTTCCCTTACTTATATATATATATATATATACAGTATATATATATCAGTGTATTGACAAGCGCAAGCGGTGATAAACGAGCGTTAAAAGCACCGCTTAGTGAACAATCAGATGGCGTCAGAAAAAAATTTAGTTAATACCAAATTTTATTAAGATCAATGCACTTTTATCTAATCGCGAAATTAATCAGTATGTTTCAAATGAATAGAATCTAGTATATTGCAACTGAGATTGATGGGTCGAGTTGCTAGTAACTTCATTCAATTTTGACTAATTATAAGCAGTTAAAACAAATTAATTATAACAAATATATTACAACTATTTACAAGCATTAACGCTTTTTGACTGTCATTGAATAAGCATTAAAGACCAGTTTACTTTTTTTGACTATCGTAAGGTTAGAAGTAAAAGAAAATTTCCAGGCTTTTTGTGATCCGGTCTTGGATTGGATAGATACTATTACTTTACTTTGAGTGGAAAATAACAAAGATAGGAAATATAACAATCAAACTGTATTATAATAAGTAAAAATTCTAGAATCCCTTCACAATTCCCAGATAAGGATTAAAATTTATTAATTCTATCGCCTCGGCTGTTATTGGATCTAAGTTTGAACAATGGTTTGTACCATAACAGTTAACCCTGCTGAAACGAAGTCTCTCTTTCTAATTGACCATAACACGTTTGGGCCAAATAAATTTGAAGTGCAAGTGTATACAATTTATTTTTATGTATTTTCCAGAAAACCAATAGGATATGTCACAATCCTTGTAGCATGGGAACTCACTTCGTAAACCACAATTAATGACACAATGTTGAGCGTTTGAGATATTCTAGAATCTGTCTTGGAATAAGCAAATTATTGTAATTTTATATTGGCTACTTTGGCTTCAGAAATTTCTTCTACAACTAAATCAATACTGTTCCAATCATAGTGCAATGCTTACGCATACTTCGAAATTTTTAGGTGAACTTATATCAATGAATCTTGTTTTGAAGAAGAGAATTCTCATTGCATGAAAGAATTATAACACATCGTTGTATGTCATGCGTTAGTGTAAAATTGTGTCTTGTGCTTCCTTATAAAAACAATAAAATTTCAAAGTATAGTTCTTATATTCATTTATATATATATATATATATCTTTCAACCCACTAATTTCAAGAGCATCACAATCTAAATAATAACCTTAATTTCCAATTGAATCGCACTTGGGAACGACATGCAAGGTGATATCAAACAACTTATTCTTGGAAAATGTTGTGATGAGGACTAAGTGTAATTGTGAGCTATTACATTTTAAAATTTAATTTGCGATTTTAATTCGGTTTGCAATTTTGAAAGTTATTCTAAAATAAATAGATGAGCTACTAAACTTTTTTTCAATGTTTTAACATTTTATTCAAAAATGTATCGACTTAATTTATTCTATAGAGAAATTAAATACAATATATAAATTATTAACGTAATGAGCAAACAGAAAATTGACATCTTGGCGAGATCGCATAAATTAACGATCTAAGTACATTCGTTTCATGCAATTATGCTAGTCGCTTTTTGGTAGGTGTATCAGTAATATTTTTTGGTTTTTCCTGATTAAGTAAAACCTCCTACTCAAGTAATTTGTAATTCATTTTTCCTTAAGATAAAGACAATTTGGATTTGTCCGTAAGGTAAAACATAATAGACATAAGTTTCTTATAATATTACAATCACTTTGGCACACGGCCGAGGCAGTAGGTTTTAATGTTTACTTTTTACAGCGCGTTATTGTCATAAGACAACCATTATTCACTTAGAATTTGTTATTACAATGTACATGCAACTATAATTTAGTATTTTGTTCACTTTAAATTCTTTTCAGGTGTCTGGCATCTTGTTGCGTCAATGAAGCTTTGGTCATATTTTTCTATGTATGATGAATCTGACGAATTTTACCAAATATTTACATAATTTTTCTAGTTGATTTATTACTTCCGTTTAACTAATAACTTTTAGCATTCTTTTAACAAGTGATTACTTGTTCCAACCAGCCTCAAAAGCTTGGGCAAGTAGGAACACCAATCATGCATTTTTAGAGCTTACATACAAAAACAGGAGCTTAATAAATTTACTTTATATTATCATCTAAAATTTATAAAAAACCAAAGAGGGATTGGCGTATTCGAACAATCCAAATATTTTGTAACAACTAATATTAGAATGTTGAAAAAACCGTTTCATCCTTTTCATTTAAAAATTATGATGTAAGGATATTACGAAATTTGGATTTTATAAATTTCACAATTCAACCGATATCCATCTTTCTTTACCAACTCGATTTACAAATAAATTTGGAATCGAATTTAAATGGAAAAAATTTGAATTATATATGTTTAAGGGCTCTATTATGTTTCGAACTTCATACAAACTATAACTTGGATTAGACGAGAAACTAAATATGAAAAAAATATTTCAGTGTAAACTATGATAGCATTGCCCTCTCACAAATTGTCCATTAAATTATTTTAGGCAATGATATTGTCACAATTTTTTCCGGAAATAAAAACTACTAATTTTCATGCATCGAAAATTTGACGCGAGCCTTCAACTAATCACAATTTTGATGTTTAATATAAAACAATATAAAGCTTAAACTAACAAACTGCTTTGTCAACATTTTTGAACAATTTTATCCAAATGTTTTATATGAAAAAGATTATGCGCTTGTTTCCGCTTGTGATTTGTGCTAAAAATATATTCTTGTTTTAGAAGTACATAAAAATATAATTTTTTTTCAATGAGAAGTCCGATTTTAATAAAAATATTTAACTTCTTATCATACCTAATGCTCAAATAATTGGGCGGTCTAATACCCATTGGAACAACAATTACATCAAATATTTTGCTTTCTGATAAAAAGACGGTGGGAGCTTCATTCATGGCAGAAACAATGGGCCACCGGGTGGGTTTCGCCACGCGTACACCAGTAGACCACAAATGGCTAACTGGTGGCCCACTGGTGGCTAATTGGTGAACTACTAGTGGCAAAATTATGATTTCAGCATCAGAGCAAAATCTCAATGTAACAATAGCAAATATTTATATTGATAGAGTTTAAACATTGCACTTTAACTAACACAAACCCAACAAATGTAATAACTTCCCCGTATTGAACGTATATATTTATCATCATAAAAATGGCCTAAATTGATGAAATCACATTGTTAAAATGAGAATTATCATAGGGATGTGGCGGAATCCGGCATCAGGTAAAATCGCCAATCACACAACCGGTTTCGGATATCCGGTATCCGGTAAAATTTAACTTGTTTTCCGGATTTTACCGGATAACATATTCTGAGATAAAACTTGATTTAAAATGGCATATAAAATGGCTATGATATGGAAGTTTTCATGCAAAAAACAATTTTCTGACATATCAGGATGTGGTATATTTAATATTTATTTGTTTTCATTCGCAAGAGGTCGATATTAATTGAGAAATGAGGTTGTTCTCCAGTTATAATGTTGAGCAACAAAACGTATTTAAATTCATTCTGTTGGTCTATTTTGCGTCTACTTAAAATTAGATGGTTTTCAGACCTTAAGTGCAGTTCAATAGGAAGTTATAAGGTCATAAAAAGTAATATTTTTTGTATAATACGGCTGAAATGTCATAAAAGTCAAACTTTGACATTGTTTCTCTAAATTTAGAAATAAACTTAAAAATTAATGCTGGATTGTAAATTTGCTTTAAATAGTGAACATATATGCCGGTATATATATATATATATATATATATATATATATAAAAA
>CABFPE010000676.1:335124-355703 GCA_900660155.1 Hofstenia miamia | reverse complement strand
TTCATGCATTTGTTATGAGTAATTTAAACTATGCTAATATCTTATATACTAATGTACACAGCCAAATGTTAAAAAAGCTTCGAGTTCAACTAAAATGGGCATTAAATGTTTGTAATAAAAACTCTTCTAAAACAAAAGAATATATTTCTAAATCTATTCTTTTTCCACAAGAGTTAATTATTTACAATATTATTATTTATTTCTTCAAATTCATAAAGAAAATACCACCCTACAACGAGATATCATTCTCATTTTCGACAGATTGTCTGAAGCAAAATAAACGAACAAAAAACTACTCACGTGTTAAATTTAATAAAAATATCATGAGTCAATCTTTTATTAATACTGCAATTTATAACTGGAATATATTGCCAAAAGAAATGAAAATAATAGACAACCTTAAAAAATTCAAAAAAGAATTAAAATTATTATTTCTCAAACAAAAGTTTATATCAGGTAGATCATGGATAGGATTTAAATTTTATAATAACGATTATACAATAAATCGAAATTAGTAAGCTATCCGTAGTCAGTGTATTTTTTAGTCAGTGTTGTTTTATTTATTTCATTTTTGTTATTATTCATTTTTTTGTACATAGTAGTTAATGACGCTATTCATTTGAAATATCAGTAAAATATTGTAAAAAAATTCAAATGAATATAGATTATCTTATCTTATCTTTAGAAAAGTTTTTGTTAATTTCTTGATTCCTGTTATATATATGATTAACTGCTATTTTTATAGCTCTTTTTATTTGCACATTGAATGTATTCAAAAGTTGTTGATTTATGTGATTTATGTCGGTATACAGTATGTTTCCATTTTTAAAGTGGCTTAGTATAAATGTGTGAATTAATTGAATTTTCGCTGTGGTTGGAAGCTGTTGTGATACATTGCAAAGAACCTTTATTGAAATACCCATTTTCTTAATAACTAGTTATTTTGTTTTGTAAAATTAAGTTGAAAATCAAAAATGATACCTAAATATTTAAAAGAATTTAGTTTTTCTATGCATGTGTCATTAAATTTCAATTTAAATTGTGAACTATTTGTGGAATTATTGTTAAATTTAGGTCTAATTAAGCAAAATTGAGTTTTAGATAGGTTTATTCTTAGTTTTAGTGAAGCAAAATATTGTGCAAGAAGAGTGCAATTTTATTCAAGGACTTTTATAGCAATTTCAGGAGACTTATGTGAACTAAATAGCATAGTATCATCAGCATATTGTATAACATTACATGTGGTATGATCGCTCAAATCATTTACATACATATTGAATAGTAAAGTCCCAAAATTGTTCATTGTGGAAAACCATTTTTAATAAATTTCAGGCAGAGAGAATTCCATTTGGTTTAACTCTTTGTTTACGATTATGGAGATAACTGCTTATTACATCTACACTTTTGTCAGAGAAGCTCGGAATTTTTATTTTTTAAATTAATATGTGGTGGTCGATAGATAAATCTAAACATGCAACTGCTGAACACTCATCTATATTTATGCTATTTCTCCAATTTTCGGTACCTGTGAACAAGGCATCATTTGTATAAATATATTTACGAAAACCATATTGATTTTGATAGTACGCATTATATTTACATAAATGTGCGTTAATTTGATTGAAAAGAAGTCTTTCAAAAAATGTTACTAATTAGCAATGTAACAGAAATCGGTCTATAGTTCAATCTTTTGGGTCATCTTTTTTAAATAATAAACTAATATTTGCCAATTTTAATTGGTCAGGAAAAGTCGAATGTCTAATGCACGCGTTTATAATGTATGAAAGTGGCTCAGCTATTACATCTGGAGCAATTTTTAGAGACGAAGTTTGGATAATGGAGGGACCACTAGATTTGTATTTTAAACATTGAATAGATTTAATAATTGCAAACTTAGTAACGAATCTGAAAGAGAAGGGCGAGGCTATAGGTTGAACTTGATTAATCTTAAAGGAAGTATTTACTCCATCAAACTTGTCTAAGTTGCAAAATACTTCATTAAATATGTTACTCATGACTTTATTTTTAGTGATTATCTTTTCCTTTATAATTTATTTTTTCGATTTTTTATTTGTTTCCTATTTAATAAAATATTTATAAAGTCCCACCTACCTTTTTGAGAAGAGATGGTTTGATATTACGAACTGCAATATTTGTTGTAGGCTTTTCATGTGTAAATATTGCATTTTTATAAGCACTATAATAAGATTAGTTAAGATATGAGAATCTTTATTCAGGTAAATGTTAACAATTAAATAACTGATAAGTTATCTGAACAGCGTCATCAAATTCACAAAAACACATATACGATTCACATAAATTACAAGAGAAATCTTCCAGGCTATGGATAAATTACTATAGTACTATTTTAATAACGAGTTATAGTACAGTCATTGTTAAAAAATTTGAATCCTAGCCATGATTTTCTAGAAATATATTTTTGCTTAAGGAAAATTTTTAAATGTTTTTTAAAAGATTTCAATTTTTCAATATTTTTCATTTCTTTAGGGAGCGAATTCAAGGTTCGAATGGCGATATTAATTAAGGATTTCTTTAAAACGTTTTTCTTATATTTAACACATGTAAAAAGCTTTGATCTTGAATTCTGTTTATGAGTAAATCCCTGTATTTTAATCGTATTATAAGGTGGTAGGTTTCTGATTAGCTAGAAGAATGTCAGAAGGGTATTCAATATAACCAGTTGTTTTGGAAAAAAGAATTGACCTAGAAATGTCCTGCTTGGTTTTGGATGAGTTTTTCGTTGTGATATTTAATGCCCATCTTAATTGAATATCAAGTTTTTTATAAGGCACTTCGCTTAGGTCAGTAAATAAAATGTTTGCGTAATTAAGGTGACTCATGATGAAAGCATGGAAGAATTAAATTATCGCACAAGGTGGTATTTGTTTAACTACTAATTTCATGCTTGTGCATACAAAAGTATTTTGACAATTTGTTACACTTCAATTCTATAGATTCCGCCGTTAGGTGCATTGATGAATTATCGCTGAAAATGCCAGTGTCATCGGCATATTGGATTAAATTGCAATTAGTTATAGAATGCATGTCATTTACATAAATACTAAAATGAAGAAAACCTAGAATCGTACTTTGAGGCACCCCATGGTAAACCGGCAACCTTTCTGAAAAAATATCATTTAATTTAACTCTGGAATCTTTGATTGAGGTAACTAGTTATCAATTAATAAATATAGTCTTCTTTTGTGTTTAAATTTGGTTGCAAGGATTTTATAAAAATACTCTCAATAATTTTTAAAGTACTTGATCGTGACGTCTGATGTAATATTTTTGTTTCAAAGTTTTTCTAGTAGGCAACTATCAAGAAGAGTTAAAGAACATGAGACCAGTTCTAATATATCTAATCATTTAAAAAAATGCGGACTAAACTTTGAAACAAAAAATATTACATCCGACGTCACGATCAAGTAATTTAAAAATTATTGAGAGTATTCTTATAAAATCCTTGCAACCAAGTTTAAACACAAAAGAAGACTATATTTATAAATTAAATTTGCCACTTTTTAAAATTTAAAAAATTATAGTTATCAATTGCTTACTATTAGTAGAAAAACCTAAGTAAAATAGTTTTTCAATTAGAATGTTATGATTAATCTAATCAAAGGCTTTTAACAGGTCTAAATAGGCTATAGTTACAAATTTATTAGAATCAATAAGTGAAGTTCTCCAAGTTTCAGTAGCATTTAATAGTGCATCAGTTGTTAAGAAATTTTTGCGAAATCCAAATTGCGTGTTTGATAATAAATTATACTTATTTAAATGTTCAGTTATATGATTATGTAATAATCTTTCGAATATTTTTGCTTATTGGAGAAGTAATTGAGGTTGGCTGATAATTAGTGGCAATTGATGTACATAAGCTATTGTTACCAATAATTAAGATGTAGCGAAATAAAATATTACTATAAAATCAAGTAAATTTAGAGGGAATTATTGGTAAAACTGACGATGAATTGTACGTCGAAATATATTTGAATGTTTTCTTTAAAATTAAGTTACATTTTTGTATGCACGTTGTTTTAAGAGCAACGATTCACTATGCAAAATTTCGTTTTCTCGACAATAATGCGTAATTTGAAAATTGAAACATCCTGGCTTTGTAACTACCAGTTAGATTTGACTCTTTTTATTGCGTCATCTAATGACTTGTGGGTGGGGAATATATAAGTATCGTCTGTATATTGTACATGATTGCAATTAGCATAAAAGTTCATATCGTTGATAGATATTAAATACAAGAGGACCAAGGATGGTTCCCTGCAGCGGAACTCCTTTTTCTATCTACCGAGTTGATTTTGATTCGCAATTAGTCCATTACTATTTTGGGACAACCTTAGCATTTTAGTTTTTTTGTATAAAAATGTTATGGTCTAATAACTCGAATGCCATAGAGAGATCTAAGAATACAATAGTAACATTGGTAGACTTTTTTCTGTTGCCTGGATAAGTGCATTATTCGTTGAAAAACCTCTTGTAAATACAATTTGAGTTGCTGAAAGTGGGTTATGCCTTTGAATATGCCCGAACATTTGATTAAATATTAGCCTCTAAAACAATACTGGTGTTGTGATTGAAATTCTTTTAACATATATTGATTTGGAAATTTAATTGATGGTGTTATATTGTTAGGAATTAAATTAAAATAGGCATTATAAATTTATCTCAATGGAATCAGGTAATACAAGAGACGAAAACAAACGATATAAGATTATTTACTACAATTCTATGTATTTTATTGTTAAAAAATGGCATAGCTTGCAACTTCCAGATACAATTGAGTAGAACATCCCAAAAAACATGAGTGCCTATAGAATAACTTGCATTGCCAAAACAATCAAAACTAAATTTCATTTGCATAGGATAAAATGTATATCTTGCACAAGATAGACTAAGAAATACTAATATTTTGGAAGTATTCTAATAGTTTCTACAAACATTAATAAATATTCAAATTGATAATCGAAAAACAATATTAACAATTCAGAAGCACGTTGAGATCCTTAATGATGAGATTGCACTTGTAAGATACCAAAATCTGATTATGCTTCAAACAAAGCAACGATATTATCATGAGAGACTTTCTAAGTTTTCCATGATGCTGGATTTCAAAAACATACCATCAGAAAAATCGACAGAGGAATCCCAATGGAAGTTCAATAACACAGCGGGTACCTAAAAATTATGATGGTAATTTCAATATTGAATGGCATTGCACGTATCGGCAATAGCAAAGAGCCACATGGATGGCATTGGACTCACATAATTTGTGAACCTGACAATGCAGCAAACTTTAAGAATGCAAACATATTTCCTAATTTCGCATCATTTCAACAATAAGCTACCTATATTGCAAATGCAACACATATATTTTGTGCACTTAAAATTCAGAAGTCTAAGCGCATTCATATTGCCAATTTCATGATCACGTTTTTCTTACCATTCTGCGTACAATTAGGCTTTTAATTAAAAACTCAGTTGAAGTCTTTTGTAAGCCAATGTGGTTATTCCATATATAAATATCGTTCTAAAAAAGACCTAAACTATCAGAAGACTGGGTATTATGCCATAAGAACTGAATGTTGTTTGATAGTACTATAACCAATGCAGGTATAAAAAATATGCATTCAGATTTGATGAATAATTAAAAAGTGAGAATGACGTCCAACTTTGCATCATAATCACGAGTATACTCTGCGAAGCTCTTTAAATAGATGAAAAATTATATATATATATATATATGATTGCATTCATCGTAAATCCAATAGGGTAATTAACTTTTTTCACTTGGTTGCTGAATTTTCACGTCTACAGCGAGCCTGTTTTACATTAGTTTCTTCCATTTTCTGAAGGTTGCAATATTTTTATTCCCAAGTCACCAAGCCTGTTTTCATTTGTTCTCTCTAGGGAAATGGATATTAATTAAAGCAATACTGAGAATTCAATAGCTATTGATTGTGTAAACATTAGTTTCAAAAACTTTTCTCATTGAATACGTCGATAATTTTCTAAGGAGTTTTCTAGGTATCTGTGTTCTAGATTTTGTATATCATCTAAAGGAATTCTCCTTACATATTTTCCACTGATCATTGGAAGGATTCTGGCCAATTCTTGGTAAAGAAAACACTTCATCATTTTGCAACTCAGAGGTTTGGAGCTTCAATAACAAGATTCATGACATTTTAATTAAGTCAAAATGGATAAATATTATATGTGAATAATTATTTTGGAATTTATTTGAAGTTTCGAAAATATTCATTAATTTCGACATCTCAATTAAAAGAACGCTGAAAATTTGATGTGTATCTGCAATCAATTTTCTAATTTTCTATATTATCCTGATATAGAACATTTCAATGGCATTTCTTGATCATGTATTTGATGCAAGATGCATACATGTGCAAGAAGCGATATCAGGTGATTGTCTATTGAATCGAACATTTTTGTTTCTTTTATGATATGCTGACAAATCATCAAACTTCGAATTACGTATTCCAATCAGAACTAACTTAGAAGCTTTGCAAACCTCATTAAGACAAACTATAAGCTTCCATATCTGCAATTCACCATAAAATCTGTAACTGAAGCATTTGGACAATCCAAACCTACTTGTCAGTATACGACCATTGGCACATTGTTAATAGCAAGGAAGATGGTTCATGTGCACTCGTGGCCCAGTTCGAAAGGTGAGAAAGAAATGCTTCCATTAAACAATGCACATCATCTGGGGTGTAAACCGTAATCAATCCGTAAAGATTTACGGTTTACGGTTTGAGACTTGGGGTTACGGATTGTCAACGGGTAGAAAAAACAAATATTCATTTTTAAGCATTTATTCGTATTTAATGAATAATTGTTGAATTATTTCTATCTCAGAATCATCAATTTCATTTACATCATCTTTATAAAGAGAAGCATACAAATAATCAAGATTATATCTGACAAACAAAATCTTCTCCACGATGTCATCTTTTAGTGACGACACTCACTAGTAGCACTCTACGACATATATTGTATTATCACTATAATCGTGCGTATTACGGGTTTGTGGTGCGGGTTACGAGTTGCTGGTTGACCTTACGGGTTGTGGGTTATGGCTAAAATATTTACATCCCAGCACATCATGCATCGTTCAACTAGAAAAAAGTTAACGAAGACGGAATTGTTAATATGTGAAAATAAGGAAAACCTTGCATCATTAAATTAATTTGCAAATTTCCAGTCTTTTCAATAAATATTTATGAAATATTAAAGCACACTATCTACAAAATGACTTAACAAATGCAATCATAAACATGCGTATATACGATAAATTGATTCCAAAATGAATGGGAGATTTTTTTGTCCTCTCAGATATTTCAAAAATGAATAAATAATTCTCAAGTTGAATTATTGTGGCAAAAATATGGACAAAATGTTCAAAAAACGAAAGTATTTTTGATGCCTACTCTTATTTTTTTCCAACCTATCATAAATGTTATAATGAAACCACGAAATCAAACATTTCAAACAAAATTCTTATAGTAAATTCTTTAAAAAATCATTGAAAACTTAATACATAAAACCTGATTAGACACCATCATTAATTTGAAATTACTTGGGTTTTGAGAATTTTGGATTTACGCAATTTCCGCGGAGATATTTATTTCCCATTTCAGGTTGAATGCAGCGGGTGGATCCAGAATCATATTATTTCAAATGAAAATATTTTATACATTTAATTTGTTTACAATTTCAATTCAGCTTATCATTTGAACAAACTTATTTAAATTTTCCATATTGCTAATGCAAAAAAATTTAAAAATTTTACAACTTCATTGTTTTAAATTACCGCCCTTGTGATTTTAATATGCCCCCAATATTTAGACCCGAGACTGTATCTCTTATGTCAAGAAAAATATTCATGCTGCAAAATGGATATGGAAAAACCAATCACTATTAAATGCATAATACTAATTTAAATTGTACTGATAGAATGCGTACAATGACATTAGAAAAAATGATGATTGATAGAGATGTTGCTTGTTCTCTATTATATGACTATATACGGCACTCTGTAAGATGTGAATGTGATTACATATATATTAATTCTTAAAAGATTACCAAATATTCCGAAAATTTATTGTCTTTACTGCAGTGTATTGACGTATATATAAGAAATATACGAAATATATACGAATATACAATAATTTCGGCAATTAATAGTAATATACGATAATATACGAGACCAGACCAAGAATGTCGTATATATACGACACTCTGTAAGATGTGAATGTGATTACATATTTCCGAGATGAGATAATCGGCGTGTGCGTGTCCGCAGCGTGTCGCAATGCTGACATGTTTAAGGATTTGCTCATAACGATTTGTAATTGATATCAACCAATGAGAGATCCTATTTGTCCATCACGCACACGCTAAATTGCATAAAGGCACGTGTTATTCAAAGTTTGTTTATCTTGCAGTCATGGTGGTCAAGTACGATGTATTTTATAAACTTCCGACAACAGTTAAGGTGGATGCTGATTGTACTGCAACATGTTATGCGTGTAAGGGAAAATTGAAGTACAAGTTGAATTCGAAATGCAACTTATTGCGGCATTTACAAACAAAGCATTCGATTGCACTGGATAAGCACCTAGTAGAGGTTCAGCCGAAGAATACACAGACCACATCTCTGGTTTTTGCTGGTGGCAACTTAACTGTCACGCCGACTGTTTTTAAAAATCAAGATGTGGTAACTACGTCCATCTTCAAGAACCTTATTGTCGATGAGTGTTTGCCTATTAACATAGTTGAAAATGCCCACTTCCGAAAATTCATGTACGATGTGCAACCCAAATATCAGCCAATCTGCTATCGAACAGTAATGGAAAAGCTAGACGTCTTATTTCGCCAGGCAACGCATGCCCTTCAAAGCGATTTAGCTGATCTGAAATTTCGGCCAAGTATAACCGTCGACATGTGGACAACTCGTACTAATATGTCATGATTGGGGTCACTACGTCCATCAAGAACCTTATTGTCGGTGAGTGTTTGCCTATTACCATAGTTGAAAATGCCCACTTCCGAAAATTCATGTACGATGTGCAACCCAAATATCAGCCAATCTGCTATCGAACAGTAATGGAAAAGCTAGACGTCTTATTTCGCCAGGCAACGCATGCCCTTCAAAGCGATTTAGCTGATCTGAAATTTCGGCCAAGTATAACCGTCGACATGTGGACAACTCGTACTAATATGTGCATGATGGGTGTCACTGTTCACTACATCAAGGCAAGCAATGGTACGTGCGAACTGAAAAATATGCTGCTTGGGTGTGTCGAGTTCCACCTCCCCATACTGGTGAAAATATCAAAATTACACTAAAGGAGCTGGCCAAAGAACGAAAGCTACCCGGTTACTTTAAAGTTATTACTGACACTGCCTCAAACGTTAAAGCAGCATTTAAAACTACGCTCTTCGATCACGCGAGCAACGAAGTGTCTGCCGATGAAGCTTCTGCCGACGAGATGGCCCAATGTGAATGCGACGCATGTAAGGTCGACGACGGGTTTAAGATGGGCTCATGGAATGGATGCGTGGAGCACATATTACAATTGGCAACCAAGGACGGGCTGAAGGAATTGAGGCTTTACGCAGATTGCACAAAAGCTCTGACTAAAGTAAAAGCCATCACTAAGTATCAGAACCAGTCAACAGCATTCTGTGCCAAACTTAAAAAGAAGATCCCTGCACCCAACGATACAAGATGGAATTCAGAGTTTAGAATGGTGAAATACGTATGTGTTCCTGAAAACGTCGAAGATATCAACGATGCTCTAGAGAACACTAACCATGCACATTTGAAACTATCAGGCCGTGATTTGAACTATTTAAGTGATATCTGCGCTGTGTTGGAATTCATTTCAGATGCGACGGAACAGTTTCAGGCTGAGAAAGTACCTACTTTTCACCGGCTTATACCTATACTCCAAGCACTAGAACTTGCCTTAACAACTACAACTTGCAGTACCAGTGCTGCAAATGCCCTTAAAGAAACATTATATACTGCACTCAAGAAGAGATTTAAGTTCGTGCTGGATGATGAGACTGTCATCATGGCTGCTGTGTTATCGCCGGAAATAAAGCTTTCTTTCACCGACACCTCGCATGATTTCTTCAGTTTCAGTAAGAACAATGTTACGAGTGTCGTACGAGAGTATGTGGAAAATCATCCATCAGTAACAGCGAGGCCAGTAGCTACAGCCACGACCGCAGTTGATGATGATCCTCCTGCTAAGAAGGGTAAACTTATGGAATTTTCACTCTTTGCGGACGATCTGCCACCAAGTGCAAATTCTATTAAAATGGACCCCCTTGCATATTTGCAACAGTATGTCAATTCTCCAAGAGAAAAACAAGCCGCTGATAAATACTGGGCATTGCAATGGGATACTGCGCCAGAAATGACAATAATCGCACTGGAAGTTCTGTCAGTTCCGGTGAGCTCGGCACCAGTGGAGAGATTATTTTCAAAATGCGGGCGAACATTGGGTCAACTGCGGCTGCGAATGAAGGCAACAACTCTTGACAAACTCATGATGATAAACTACAATTTGTAACTTTTGAAATTCAGTAATTTTGTTTAAGATTTTTTCTACATAGCCGCCGCGGTAAAAAAAATTTGGCTAAAATATACGAAAGTGATATACGACTTCGGTAAATATAAGAATCGTAATATACGAAAAAAAATTACTGAAATATACGAATATACGATATACGACAATCCCGATATACGTCAATTCACTGGTATACATGCAAAAGATGAAAGATACCTTAGATCCGTATCAGTTTGCATATAAAGAAAATAATGGAACAGTTGATATATTGCTATATACAATGCAATTTATATATTCATGCCTTAATCTAACTGATACGTCAATTGTTCGAATGGTGTTTTTTATTATTCCAGTGCATTTAATACAATTTTGCAAAACAAGACAATAAATAAGTTAGGCAAAACATCACCTTGGTTGTCAGATTGGGTAAAGGCATACATGACGAACTGGTCGCAAAGAATATGTAAACTTTGAGTTTTTTCAACTTTTACTTATTAATTAAACAAAATCGTTCAGGAAAATTGCTATAAGTGAAGTTCTTTTGAATAAAGATTACCTCATTAAAATGTAAGAAAATCCATTGTTTAACATTATATGAAAACAGATAATGTGGATACTTGCTATATACATTTACACAATATATCCTTATGAGTATATAACAAATTTTCAAAACCGTTCTTAATGTAGAATGCTTGTCTTGTGGTAGAAGCACGTGCAACACTCAGCAAGCATTCCATCTTTAGATATATTAAAACACAACCGATGAAACTAATAAGCATTCAGAGAAGAAGTAAATTCAAAACTTCTTACAGAATCAGGCCTCCGGCCGAAGCGATGAACCATTTCCAACACCTAATGTCTCAGCTCATTTTAGACTAGAGAAAATGCAATAATTACAGCTACATGCAAACCGCGCTTCCTAACCGTACTCATCCTTATACCTAATACCTACTATCATCTAGACTAGAGGAGTCAAACCAGAGGGCCATTTAGAGCCTCTGGTTATCCTACCTTTCGCCCGGAGTGATACCTTAAGCGTTGATCATATTGATCAAATACATAAAATAAAATAAATGTAATAACAGATAATAAGTGGGCACTTTATAAAAAATATATTATCCGAAAAATGCTAAAAGGTGATGTTAATAAATATACGGCTGGGGAAATTTCTAATAGTTAAAATAAAAGCAACTGGAAGCTAGGGTAGCAAAACTTAAATTAACAGAAATCACACATTTGAGCATTTACAAATAATAGAAAACAGTCACTCACTTATTATCAAACGGTGAGTAATAGCAGAGCAAAATATTTAAAAGATACTGCGATGTCTGATATTCAAATTACGCAAACAAAATGGATTCCTCGTACGAGCAACCAATCAGAATACAAAGAATATTAAATCACTAATTGTACATTGCCTATCGTCACAATATTACTAAATCGACACATATTATCAATTTACAAATTAGGGATGCAAATATACTACACGCCCACCCAGCTCGGACTAGGATCCAGGATACGTATGTCAGCTTCTTCTTCAAAGAGTTTTTGAGTTTTGGTGAGGATGTCAGCAGCATTAGTATCATTCCATGAGACAGTAGAGAGTAACATGTCGGAACGAATTATTGAGCACATTGTTTCAAGTTCAGTTGTTGAGTGACTTTTGAACGTAATGTTTTTGTTGTGTTGTAGTCGTTGTGATATTACATGAGATAGAAATAGTTTATTTTGTCATTGAAAATGGACGAAAATCTTTTATAAAGACGTAAACCTTTGATAGCGATCATTAATGTAAGTTTAGCATCGAAATCGGAATTATGTGCTAATGTCGTATCAATGTTTAGAGTGGGATATAATTCTTGAAATGTTGTAACAAGATTTCGGGTTTCTTTTATTTCTTTAAAGAATAGTGAAATATTGTTGGTTACATCATCTTCTGTGATCGCGTTAATATCAGTTTTTCCTGATCGTAACATGACTTTTATTTCCGTTCTATATGCAACATCGTAAAATTTTAATTTCTCTTTAGTGAGATTTGCCCAAAGCACGTCCATACCGCCAGAGAATAATGCACCAGTTGGAGCAGACATTTTAGAAATTGCCTGTTTCTATGGAAGAGTGATAACTTAGTGACGGCGCTTTAATTTCAATATCAGGCCATGTTTCAGTTTTCAATTGTTCACCTTTAATGTTATTCCAGTAACTATTTAATTCCCTTACTGTGGCGTCTGATAATTGCATTGTACGACGAATAGAGACTTTGCCTAGATTAACGAGTTGATTGTGTTCATTCAATATTTCAGCAGCTTGTGCATAAAGACATAAATCAATTGCGAGTCGTGTATCAACAATTGGACGAATGGCTGGTAGTTTATTATTAATCATAATATCGGTGTACAGCATTTTTGATATGCTGTCGTCACTGTAGTCATTGTTTAGAACGATGTAATCATCAAAGTGAAAAACGAAAAAATTTTCTACAGTTCGTTCTAAAGTTTCGAAGAATTCGGGAGTGATTAAAATTTCGCGTTCAATATAAATGAAAGATAGTGTTACTTTATTATTTATTGCCATTGTACTAACTTTTACCAAAAGTTTGTGTAGATTAGGAAAGGAAATATCTTTCTCGCGAATGAAGTAAATAATTTGTAAAGAATTGTAGTCAATGTTTAACAATTCGATTTGACGGAGTTTATGTAAGTTAATGAGTAATTGTCGTAAGTTTTTTAGGTTGAAATTTTCATCAAAAGAAGGATGAATTTTTGCATTCAAATAACATCGTTCGAATGATTTCGCCATTGTGTGTTCGTAAAAGAGTAGAGTGTTACAACGAGCACGTTTATAAGAGTCTATAGTGAAGGGTAGGATGTTTGCCGAAGGAGATGAAGTTTGATAACACAAAAGAGTTTGTATATGTTCCTTCGTTTCAGCGGGAGTATTACGATCCACTATGTAATTAGCCTTTTTGGTAGGTTTGAAATAGGGATGTAGTAGTTCGCCTTCAATAGAAGTAAATTTTTCCAATCTGCGAATGTTTTTAAAAGTTTTAGAGTTTGTGGAGGATGCAGACGAGTCCGAGTCTGGGCGAGGTCGATTAATATAAGACTCCGAAACATCTGTAAGTGGTGAGGAATCCAGAATTTTACGTTTAACGCCCACCCTTGCGGTTCCTGGTGCAAGGAAACCCTCTCCCCGAACATCATCAACCATTTGGAGCTGATGGTGAACAGGTGCAAACGAGGTTGACTGAATGCTCGTCCATTCTGCTTCATGAACCATTTGAAGCTCATGGTGCAGTGTGGGCCTCACAGTCTCAGTAGAAACAGAAACCATTTGAAGCTTCTGTTTAGACTGAGNTCAATTGCGAGTCGTGTATCAACAATTGGACGAATGGCTGGTAGTTTATTATTAATCATAATATCGGTGTACAGCATTTTTGATATGCTGTCGTCACTGTAGTCATTGTTTAGAACGATGTAATCATCAAAGTGAAAAACGAAAAAATTTTCTACAGTTCGTTCTAAAGTTTCGAAGAATTCGGGAGTGATTAAAATTTCGCGTTCAATATAAATGAAAGATAGTGTTACTTTATTATTTATTGCCATTGTACTAACTTTTACCAAAAGTTTGTGTAGATTAGGAAAGGAAATATCTTTCTCGCGAATGAAGTAAATAATTTGTAAAGAATTGTAGTCAATGTTTAACAATTCGATTTGACGGAGTTTATGTAAGTTAATGAGTAATTGTCGTAAGTTTTTTAGGTTGAAATTTTCATCAAAAGAAGGATGAATTTTTGCATTCAAATAACATCGTTCGAATGATTTCGCCATTGTGTGTTCGTAAAAGAGTAGAGTGTTACAACGAGCACGTTTATAAGAGTCTATAGTGAAGGGTAGGATGTTTGCCGAAGGAGATGAAGTTTGATAACACAAAAGAGTTTGTATATGTTCCTTCGTTTCAGCGGGAGTATTACGATCCACTATGTAATTAGCCTTTTTGGTAGGTTTGAAATAGGGATGTAGTAGTTCGCCTTCAATAGAAGTAAATTTTTCCAATCTGCGAATGTTTTTAAAAGTTTTAGAGTTTGTGGAGGATGCAGACGAGTCCGAGTCTGGGCGAGGTCGATTAATATAAGACTCCGAAACATCTGTAAGTGGTGAGGAATCCAGAATTTTACGTTTAACGCCCACCCTTGCGGTTCCTGGTGCAAGGAAACCCTCTCCCCGAACATCATCAACCATTTGAAGCTGATGGTGAGCAGGTACAAACGAGGTTGACTGAATACTCGTCCCTTCTGCTTCATGAACCATTTGAAGGTCATGGTGCAGCGTGGGCCTCACAGTCTCAGTAGAAACAGAAACCATTTGAAGCTTCTGTTTAGACTGAGAAGCGTCCGATTCAGTGCTCCCAGACCCTGCATCCGAAGATGTATGGGACTGGTATGATTTTTTTTGTTTAACACGGCGCCTGGATAGAGACGAGGAAGTGTCACTTGCCTTCGGTGGTGTGCGTTGTCGTTTCATGCCTAAACAAATGTTAAATATCTAATTCCCAATCTTGGGAAATATAATTAGGATTAGGATTTCTAGTTGTACGTTTTGGTAAAATTCTAGATGGTACATTTACATTGTAATGTATAGGTTCATCAAAAGATTCCTCTTGAACACTTTCAATATCAGATACATCATAAAAATTATCTACACCGTTATCTATGCATTTTAATTCATTAAAATTGACTAGTGTGACATTTTCAATGTCTTTAATAGTGCGTTTAAGATTTTGGAAATGAACTATTTTACCGGAGTTTAGTTTATAATTATTATCGGGTAGTATTTTGACAATCTCAAAAGGACCTTGCCATTTATGTGCCAATTTCCGGACCTGATGTTTGTCTGTAGTAATTCCAGGTATAAAAACAAACTTTATCTTCTATAGAGTGATGTGTTCCATAAATCTTTTTGTTAAAGTTTCGCTTTTGACGAATAGCACTTTTTTTTTTGGTATTATGAATCATAGTTTCATGTGTAGACGTTAAAATGTCAATGAGATCTCGAACGTATTTATCGGTTGAATTTGTTGAATAATTTTTAAAAAGAATCGATAGAGGAGCAACAGCTTCATGACCAAACAGCTTTATAAGGTGAAATGCCAGTAGTGGTATGAACAGACGTGTTATAATAAAATTCTACTTTTTTAATTATTTTACGCCAATGTTTACCTCCTATACGTGAAGTTAATGCTCTGGTTAATTTTAGTACAGTACGGTTAGTTCTTTCAGCCATACCATTAGCTTGGGGATGGTAAACTCGTATGTTCATGTAAAATTTCGAGTTGCGACATCAATTCAGAAAACAAAATTCTTTCAAACTGAACACCTTGATCTGTTGTCATTTGTGACATTGGTCCCATGGTTAGTATCCATTCATGAACAATGATATCGGCAATTTTCTTAGCTGTAATTAGATCAGTGGGTATAATTTTACAATATTTAGTGAAATTGTCAACCATAACTACAACATATTGAAAATTTTCGTCATCCTTTGATAATTGTTCAATGTCAATGTGAACGATTTCATTAGGTTTTTTAGCGATAATTTTTTGAAGTTCTGTTCGTTGTTCTGGAAAGTGGTATTTGTTAGTTAGTAAGCAGATTTTACATTTATCAATAACATCGTATACCACTTTTCGCAAATTGGTTACTATAAAACGGGTATTTACAGTTTTTTCAGTTTGTAAAATGCCCAAATGACCATTTTCATTTATTTTTCATATTAAATCGCGTTTATAATATTCAGGAATAGCAATACGATTGTTTCTAGATTTAGCGAACAGTAAACCTTGAGATGTGAGTTGCCATTTGTACTTATTATAATAGCAAAAAGCGATGGGATCTAAAATCGTGTCGGGCATAGTAACTTTATTAATAATTTGTTTTAAAAGTGGATCGACTAATTGTTTTTTTGCAATTTCTTCTGCTGAAATTTCTTCTTTAATGGTAATACTTAAAATCTATTTACCTTGTCTATCGACGTTAATGTCAGGTAAATTTTCATATTCATTTTTCGGAATAAAAGAAAATTCTATTTTTTCACCAGGAGTTTTTTGTAAGTCCCTTTGGTATTGTGGTAGAGCTGTTAGTAAATCTGCATTAGCATGTAGAATTCCTTTGCGATGTTGAATGATAAAATTAAAGTCATTTAGTTGTTCTATCCAACGTGCAACAATGTTCGATTTATCTCCAGAGAATTTCTTTAACCATGATAGGCAACTATTATCTGTGCGTACAGTAAAGTTTTTCTCGCCAATTAGGAAATATCGAAATTTCTTTAATGATTCAACTAATGCTAACATTTCTAATTTTGTGCTGCCATAATTTAATTCGGAACTTTTTAATTTTCTACTGAAAAATTGAATAGGTAATTCTTTACCGTCAATATTTTGACTAAGACAAGCTCCAATAGCTACTGTACTAGCGTCGCAATCTACAATGAATTCTTTGGAATTCAAAGATGGTAGTTTTTTGAATTCTTTTTAAAGTAAATCAAATTTTTCTTGATGCTTCCATTGCCATTGAAAATCGTTTTTAGACTTTAATAAATTTGATATATTAATGGTCTTTTTAGCAATATCAGGAATAAAACTCTGATAGTAATTAAAAAATCCAAGTATACGTTGAACATCTTTGCGATTTTTAGGACATTGTATTGATTCTATTAAAGAAGTAGTATCGTCTTTTAAAGTTATCGTTTTGTGTTCAATTTTTCTTCCCAGAAATACTGTGGAGTGTTTAGCTAAATTGCATTTGTTGCCATTAATTTTTAAACCGCTTTTATTTAAAATTTTCAGAACTTGTTCTAGTTTTTCTAAATGTTCTGGAAATGACATTGAGGATATTAAAATATCGTCGATGTAAGCGGCAATACTGTCATCTAATTTATTATTGCCGTTCATTAGGACTTTCGTTACATAACGTTGAAACGTGGCTGGTGCATTTGATAAACCGAATGCCATGTAGAGCCATTCAAATAAACCGTAGGGTGTAATGAAGGCTGTTTTTTCTATATCGTCGGGATGCATAGGAACTTGCCAATAGGGTTTGCATAAATCGAGACTTGAGAATATTTTAAATTTACTGGCATTGTAAAGAATATCATCTATACGTGGTAAAGGATAAGCATCCTTAACAGTAATGTCATTGAGTTTTCGGAAATCAATACATAATCGTGTTTTGTTTCCTTGTGTTACGAAAACTGTAGGTGATGCGTAGGGACTATTACTTTTACGTTATTTAATAATTCCGTAATTGTCTTTAGATATTCTCCCTTGTGGTGTTCTGGAACACGACGAACGTGTTGGCGAATTGGTTTATTAGAAGTGGTTTTGATATGATGAAATTCACCGATTGCTTGACCAACGCTAATAGTACCAAAGTTGAAAGCTTCATGGTATTTAGTAAGCAGATTGTTTAAGTCTTTGATTTGATTAAGAGTTAAATGTGGATGTGAATCAGAATTAACATTCGGTATTGTAATATCTTCTTGTGATTTTGTACTTGAATTGTTTATTAATAAACAGTTACGGTTCTTGATGTGGGTATACACTCGAAAAAGCAAATATTTTTAACTGTTGTGGTTCTAATGTTATAACTCTGTCAGTTTTATTTAACAAAGCTGTAATTAGACATCCTTTATTAACGTATGAGATCGCAGATAAAGTAGTTAATTTTTTAGCATTGTATCCAGTATAATGAGAAATCATGTAATCACCGTTTATAGAACTATCCGTTATTGCTTTTGTCATTTTCCAATGATAGGGTTCGATTTTTAGAATATCCTCTAGTTGAAATTGAATAGAATCAGGGTCTTTAACGAATAAATTTTTTCGAATAGTATTGTTGTCATTAATTGTAATGGTATTTTCTTCGAAATTAATAATGCAATCATTGTCTTCTAAAAAATCACGTCCTAATATCAATTGGTATGGCAATTGAAAGTTCGTAGTATCAATTACAATTAAATCTTGTTCGAAGATTTTACATTTTATAGAAATTTTTGCGTTTTTAATGTATCCTTTCGTATTTAAATAATCGCCACTAGCAGAAATTAATCTGTAATTTTCTTTTGTTAAATCTTTACGAGTTATACCGATAGAGTTTGCGCAGGTATCAGCTATGACAGAATGTGCAGCTCCTGTATCAATTATTGCTTCAATAATTATACCATTCACAGTAACTGGAATTGATTTCCTATCTGTCAAATTAGTTGAGATAAGTATCTCTCCTGCTCGGTCTGGATTCGGCGCTCTTACTCGTTTAAAGAATCAATATCAGTGGTAATGCTTTCAGCGTCATCTTCAGTGTCGGTATAAAAACCTTCATTGTCTTCGATAATGTTAATTTTTAATGTACATTGAGAGCGCAAGTGTCCCTTGCGTCGACAGCGAAAACAACGTATTTTGTCGTTATTCACATCTGTTGATTTGGATTTGATTGGTTTTTACGATTAGAATCAGATGTGGATTCCTTTAGCGATTGCTTTGGAACTGAAATTGAATAATTCGTTTTGGGCATCATAGATAATGCGTCTCTTTTGATTTTCAAATTGTTTTCCAAAGCTAGTTGTACATTAATAGCTTTGGTAATGATTGTTTCAATATCATCGTCAATATCACATTTATTTTCTAACCGTCGTCGAATGCTAACAGGTAAGCTGCGCATGATAAAACTGTACAAGTCTTCGGCTTTGTATTTTTTGTCTTCACTAGAAAGTCGTAATAATCTTTGGATTTGCATTATATGTGCGGCGATATCATCATTACGTTTGTATTGTTGTTCAAACAATAGCATTTGATATTGTTTCTTAATTGATCTAGAGTTGAAATGATATTTGAGTTTTCCAATTAGCGTAGGATAATTGTTTTTAGTTTCTTCATCAAAACTAAGGTAATAAGTATTAGCTTTATCTTTCAAGTAAAAAGCTAATTGAGAAGCGGCAGTAGTTTGATCCAATTTCATTTGTTTCATATATAGTTCAAATTGTGCAAACCATTCATCAAAAGTAGGGATGAAGCATCGATTTTTCCATTAAATTTCGGAAGTTGAACTATATTAAGTGGCGTCGCGTTTGTTGGAAATTCGGGTAATGGAGAATCGTCATAGCGAGGCTGAAATATATCAGTAGAAATTTTATCCATTTTTAGTTCTTGAAAAATTTTTTTCAAGTCATTTGACATTTTCTTTTCGAGTTGCTCGAATTGTTCAAAAATTTCTTCACGAATTGCATTAATTTGGGGAGTTACGTCAATGGGAGTGGATTGGTTTTCTTGAAAATCTGGTTGTGCTGATTGTTTTTCATTGAGATCAAGTATTTGTTTTTTAAATTCTTCGAATTGTTCTTGAAGATTACTTAATCTTTCAACTAAGTTTTGTTCTGTATGATAAGCTTCAAGTAATTGTTGTTCCAGATTTTCCTTTTGGTTTTGGGATTCGAGTAGGTTGTTTTGGAGACTTACAACAATTTGTAGGAGTTCGTCACGGGAAGTTTTTTGCAGGTCTTCGACAGTGAGGTCTTTATGAGTTTTGGAGCGAGTTATGCGAGATTCCATTGTGATATCGAATGGGCTATGGTAAGATAACTGAAACCAAAATGGTAGTTGGCATGACTCTTTAGCTAGCATTTAGTACCAATTAGGTTGATCTTGAGTTAGAGGTTGGCTGCAGCGCTGCGGCTAAGGTTTTTGATTTCTGTACTGATTTATGTAAGGATTTAATAGAAACAGTAAGAACAATAACAACTCCTCTTTGTATTACTCTTCGAGAATGTATCACTTTATTTAATAGAAAACAAAGAGGTAAAATCCATCGGTAACGTATTCAGAGTCGTCATGGTCACCATGTAGAATGCTTGTCTTGTGGTAGAAGCACGTGCAACACTCAGCAAGCAT
>CABFPE010000676.1:294179-335063 GCA_900660155.1 Hofstenia miamia | reverse complement strand
ATTCAGAGAATAAGTTAATTCCAAACTTCTTCTTACAGAATCAGGCCTCTGGCCGAAGCGATGAACCATTTCTAACACCTAATGTCTCAGCTCATTTTAGACTAGAGAAAATGCAATAATTACAGCTACATGCAAACCGCGCTTCCTAACCGTACTCATCCTTATACCTAATACCTACTATCACCTAGACTAGAGGAGTCAAACCAGAGGGCCATTTAGAGCCTCTGGTTATCCTACCTTTCGCCCGGAGTGATACCTTAAGCGTTGATCATATTGATCAAATACATAAAATAAAATAAATGTAATAACAGATAATAAGTGGCACTTTATAAAAAATATATTATCCGAAAAATGCTAAAAGGTGATGTTAATGAAATATACGGCTGGGGAAATTTCTAATAGTTAAAATAAAAGCAACTGGAAGCTAGGTTAGCAAAACTTAAATTAACAGAAATCACACATTTGAGTATTTACTTATTATCAAACGGTGAGTAATAGCAGAGCAAAATATTTAAAAGATACTGCGATGTCTGATATTCAAATTACGCAAACAAAATGGATTCCTCGTACGAGCAACCAATCAGAATACAAAGAATATTAAATCACTAATTGTACATTGCCTATCGTCACAATATTACTAAATCGACACATATTATCAATTTACAAATTGGGGATGCAAATATACTACATTAAAATCACATTCACATGACAAATTCAAGATAATTGTGAAGATCGCAATGAATAAATGAAATAAACTATTTTTATGTTATTTACACAGACAATGCACATATGCAATGCAACGTTTACAACAGATATTTTAAAAACGTAAAAATAATGTGATTGTCAATGTTTATAATTTCTAAAACAAACTTTGAAAATTCAAAAAGTCAGTTGGGCAGAACATAATGTTCTCATGGGAAGCATGAAGTTTACATGAAAATGTGTTAATATTTGGTAGATATATAAGATACAGAATTTAGGACATTTCAATAATGATTGTGATGATAGAAAATAGAAGAGAACTTACCAATTTTAGATCAGCTAAAGTTGCCTTTCGGTCTGTTAACTTCTTTCCAGTCATTTCTTTAAGATAAAAATCGATAACATCCTCAGTTTGCAAAACAGACTGAACAAATTTGTAGACACTTTCTAAGGTTTCATATACATTAAATATGCCTAAACAAACAAATATTTTACTACATTCATCATATATTTTGTCATATTTATAGGTATTTAAACACCATGCCTATATCAAAAGGATTCAAAATACAATTTTGAGTTTTCACAAAGTCATTTTTTTCTTGCTAGAGCTTAAGAAATTGCAATTCATAGTGTGAAACATACCGTGACACTAGTCACCCACTGGATTTCAAGGTGGTTGTGCAATATTTCTATTATATTTTTTTGCATTTAGGCGAATTGCCTTCTGCCATTAAGCCAAAAGAGGGGATAGTCTTTATGATTCAATTTTCAACACTAATAGAAAAATACATGACACAGGAGAAGGGCCTCCTGTGTGAGCAGTATTCAGACCATACAAGATTGAATCATACGATTAGTGATTTCAACTGCCGAGTATGTGGTTTTTATATTTTGCAGTAGTTAATAAATTTCTAGATGAATTATGTAAAGAGCCTAGCAAATTCTACAAAGGAGTTTAATATTAGAGAAGAAAGAAGCTGCTGAATATGGTATACAACACCTCAACAACAACCTAATTGAAGTTAGAAAATTTTTGATTTATGCTGCAGGAAAGTAGAGGGATGTCTGGCCAATAAGGACTCTATATTGCCTTCAACAAGTCACTTCTTGCATTGGGAGGTTTGAAGGTGCCGGGGATAGAGTAGCAAAAGACGCTCAACCAAGCTGTCTGCCATAAATGAAAGTTCTATACAATGTATTTATTTTTTCTTTTTATTGTACTATCTGATTGAAGATAATTGTGGCTTACTTTGCTTCAAACCCTTGGCCAGACCCTTTCTTTTGGAAAGCACTTACGTGGTATAATATACTACAAAATGGCTTTTGGCCTGCAACAGTTGAAAATATCACTGAGGGATGAAGAGAAGGTTTATAAAAAATAAATATAGCTCTAGTATATTAGTTGTTTAAGCGGCAGGCCTCTACATCCATTTCAGAGATGGAAACAATTCTTATTGTTCCTGAGGAGGTGTTCCTGATGTTCAACCAACACGAAAATGTCAACCCCTCCAAAATGAAGAATGCTCTCAAGAACCTTCTCCGTTTTAAGACATCCAAATCTTTTGTAGACGTCATCAGCATCAAAAGGTAAATTTAGGTTCTTGTGTACAACATGATATGCATGTGCAGAGAGCAGGATCAGTTAATCGCTCCTTCTGGCGCCTGATCTCTCTTGCGCATGGGAAAACAGCCGATTTTTTCAGATATGCAATGAGAAATTTTCAAATTGAAGGTTTCTTTTTCAAATATATCTATTGCTAAATAGTTTTAGATGAGCTTAATTCGATCATAGTCAAAAAGGAACTTGAAACAATGGCTGAGGGTCAAGATGATGCGACAAGGGAATGTGTAAGCTATTTTTACGAAAATTTGGAGTTAATGATAATACAGAAATAATTGAAGAAGAAAATGATAATGTAATTGATAATGGAATTTTGGTTAAAATTTTTATGATGAGGATTTTCCGATTAGTGATTGAAACACCAACAGATAAGCTCATTAGTGTCCACTCTAGATCCAAATGTTAAACCGAATTATAATTTTTCAGAGATAGAAATGGATTGGGATAACTTCTTTAATAAATTAGATGTTTCAAAAAGATTTAGTTTTTTGAAACAGCTGTATATTGCTCTTAATAAGATTAAACCGTTTGTTAGAAAAAAACCGTATGTTTTTGATGAAGTCACAATGCCTTATGGAAAGTTAAATTATTGAACCTTCTAGCCGCTCGATCTTTCAATTCAGTATTTTTGGTGTGTCCAAGAATCGAGAAAAACAGGCTTGGTGTAGATTATAGTCCACTTACTCCGCTTTGCAAATCGCCAAAACTTTACTTACTTTCATTCGCAAAAGTTATATTATTTAAGGAAAAACGTTTAATACTGGAACAACTTATCACAAATTAGCCACGAACACTAACGTTTAAAAAGAAACAAGTGTAATTAGGTCATATATGCCATTCATGGCCATTAGTAGGTCCATGGGGACTGATAAAGCAATTAATATCTGATACTCAAGACAAAGAAAAGCATAATTTGATGGTAATACAGTTATTTTATTTATTATCTCCAAAAAGATTATTCTGTTAGAATCCTGAGAAGTTATACTCTACACGTATTTATTGTGATGCTATTAATGATCCCGGTGGATTAGTGATCGAATCAGGAAAAGAAGATATAGCGATTATGTTTAAATTACCCATATTAGTGATGGAAATGCATATCTATCAAAAATAATTACTTATGTGTTACGCAGCTCTAGTGGAAGTAACTTTTGACACGATTATATTAACAGACTCTCAAGCTATATATGAAGCAGCCAAAAAGTATCGTATCACGTCTAACACATTACCCTAAATAGCCCAAGCTTGTAATATCTTATTGTTGATCAAGAATCCATCAGAAAACAATAAAAAAGACGATCCGTCAAGGGCGCTATATTTTGATTATGTTTTGGATTGTAGCAATTGTATTATTTCCTCTGCGCTCCAAACGGCATTTCAATTTGCAAAGACTATAAATAGGAGCACAGAGGAAGATTAAGTGCCATTTTATGATTGTATTTCGTTACATCAAGAAAGAGAATAAAACAACGAATCCTGATGTAGAGATTCATAGTGTAATTAGCACATTCATTCTCTTTTGAATGAAAGGTATGGGTTAAGATCCCATTGAATCTTATCAGAGATAGCTTTGTTTCCTTAAAAGATAAAATTATAGTGGGGACTTGCGTATTTTCATGCTTAGCATGCTATTGAATCCCTGCTTAGATTAGTCTGGAGACGCCTAGCAATGTGTCCCCTCCTCCTGCCTAGATTAAATTGATAATATCTCAGTCAATAATGGTAATATAGACCTCAAACCACTTTCAATTGATTGGAAATTAAATTCTACATCTAGATCCATTAAAATTTTCAATATAACTTCGTTTGCTTTGGATAAAATTATAGCGGGGATTATGCCTTTTACCGCACTTAGAGTGCTGTTAATTCTCTTCTGCGATGCCTCTTGAGAAGCCTAGAGATTTATCATTCTTGACTAAATTAAAACATTAATATCTCAGTCAATAGTTATTTTATCAACTTAAACCACTTTCATTCGATTGCAAATTAAAAATTAAAACCTAAAAATGCTCTTTAAAGTTGTATCAGACATGGCCTACTATGTTTCCGTTTATGATATTCTATCAGTCACCCCATACATTTTTAAATGAAATTTTCGAAAATAATCATTAATATTTCAGTGAATAATGGTCCGTTCAACTTCGCACCTAGTTTATTCAATTGCAAATTAAAAATTACATTTACAAAAGTTGTTTAAAATTGATTTCAGACAGTTTTAGTTTGCTTTTTTAGTCATTATGTTTTCAAATAGATATGCATTACAACCTGGTGCATTAGTGAAATTCATAAAGCTAAATCATGAATTGCTCAGCAAATTATTAGTCTATCACTTTGAAACCACTTTTATTCGATAGGGAATTAAAAACTACACTCAAAAAAGTTGTTTAAAATTGATTTAAGACTTCTAGTATGTTTTTTGGTGATTATGTTTTTCAATTAGATATACGCTAGTCTGGTGCATTAGAAAAAAGTCTTATTAGTCCATGAAATTTATTCTATTCACCTCAAATTTTTCTAATACACTTTAAATGCAATTACAAACATAATTCCAAAAAATTACAAGCATTACTACAATACTGTCTGAGTAAATGCATTGTTCATAAAAAGTGGGTTAGCACTAGATCAACATCTTAAAATTTAGAAAATAACATCTCAATGCAATTGTATCTCCTTCAAATACATATTAAAATTAAATTTAAAGCAAAAACAATGCTTTCTGGGTTAAAGGAAGTCAAAATACCTGAAAATTAGGATTTTTGTGATGAAAAATGTAATATTTAGAAAAAATCATTTTTCTCTTTGAAAAAACTAGGTAGTCCTAAAATTTACTTTAGGTATAATATAAAGATTAGTTACAGCATTTGAAGGTGCTAAATTGCAAAAAATTAAAAATAGTTTAAAAAATTTCTTCAATTTTTTTTCAGATAAAAAAAATTGAGCTGAGAAACACCCCTAAACAAGCCAAAAATCCTAAATTTCGATTTAAAATACAGTTTCTGACAAATTTGGGGGATATGGCACTTTACATTTGTATTACACAAGTGTAGCGCATATCTAAGACCTGTAGCGCATATCTAATTTTCGTTAGGGTTTTAGCGCATATCGGGTATGGGTCATGCAATGCCCAGAAATTGTGGAAATCCAAAATTCTTATTCTGTCAGGGTTCTATCAAACGCCAAATTTCCTAATGTAGGCCAAGATGATGTTGCAAAACGAATGCAGATTGTCCCCTAATTCATGAATAACATCAAAAACAACAACCGCCTTTGTGATGCAATTCAATTCAAATCTCAAATCACAAAGCAAAGCATACCGACTTCTACACTACCATTCACACTTCAGTGCATATAAAGTTCAAATAAGTAAAATAAACACTAAAAATAATTAGAATAAACGTCAGTTAGAGGAAATATGTTGGTCACATGCTGAAACTTATAAATTAAAAAGTAATTTTTAACTATGAATCTTATCTATATCAAAAGTTAACAAATTGAAAGCAAACATTTACAAGCAGGCATAAGTTAAAATCAGCTTATTAAAGTGGCAATCTCAAGTTGTTAAATATGATGGCGATTGTTCTAAAGGCAAATGTCAAAATGGGGCTTGAGGTTGAGAATAACATTCGCAGAAGACCTTCATTGTTGTTGAGAAAATTTTTTCCTGTACCTCACTAAAGGTGTGTTCCCACTATCGACTTTTATCAGCAGATTTTAATCGAAAATGCAATTATTTTCGTTCACATTGGCGATTTTTTATCAGAAAATGCGGAGTTGGAAGAGCGTTCAGACTATCGATTTTTTATCAGATGATAAATTATCATCTTTTGATTGACAGTAAGAAAAACAACAACATCTGTTTATGGATTGGTTTGTCTTGGAATGTAAACAATGTTTACATATTTTGAAGTTGAAATATTTCAACGACAATAATTTACGTTTTGGAAGTCTGTTCCCTACTTGAGAAGTAAGCAATTAGTTTCAAGTAGCTATTCGACTAGTTTTAGTACCGTTCAGACTATCGACTTTTATCAGCTGATAAATTATCAGATGACAGTAATTTGGCTGTTTTGCCAAAAAATCGGATGGAGCGTTCAGACTATCGACTTTTATCAGCCGATAAAAAAGCAGATAGAGTGTTCACACTATCGACTTTTATCACCGATTTCTTGACAGATGATAAAAGTCGATAGTGGGAACACACCTTAATGTGAGACAATAGCTTAATGGTAATCGTTAATAATCATAAAATAATTTTTCGTTTATAGAATATTGGACTCTAGACAAAATTTCTGCGATCAAACAATGAGTGAACAGCAGGTTGCTGCATTTGCAACGGAGTGGATAAATGCTAACCAGCTCACACAGCATACCAAAGTATTGAATTATAGTGATGATAAGATATTCAATGATAAACGTAACAACGTTGAAAATATAAGTTTCACAATGTATTAGACGATAACCAGGAAGCAAAGATACATTCAGAATATTTCGTGTTTAATAAACATAAATTGGCGGCATATGTGTAAACCATGGTTGTTATAAAAAATATTTTATACAACAATTGCTTACATATCTAAGCAACCAGCATAAAATTTCCATCGGTTTTCCAGCTTCAACATGGAAGTCAATGCATAAAACTAATTTTTTCACATGTTTACAACAATATAATCAACACAAATTGACATCATAGGCCTAACGGCAGTGGAATTTCGTTTAATTCTTATAGTAAGGTACATCATTGTGATTAATTTCTTTTAGTATAATGGAATCAAATTTTTGAAAAATGTTGTCCTCCTCCAGTGTATGATCATTTTTATGGAACTTGTGGTTGCAACTCGTCTTCTGGTTCAGTTAAACAAATAGAATATGCACACCAACTACTAATTCATTTTTTGCAAAATTATAATTCGTTTTACTATTCCAAAGAAGTTGCAAAAGTGAACAATTTAATTGAGTTAAGTAAAACTGTTGAAAGGTATGGTTTTCTTGACAACCTTTTGGCATTTTCATTTAAAAGCTACTAAGGGAAATTAAAATGATAGATTATATAAAATAATTTTAAAGATTTAAAATTAATTTAGGAATATAAGAAGTTACAATAAAACCCTGGAGCAAATTCGCTGTCGCATTTCAGCGGCAACAAATATTGGTAACTTTTGTAATTCTCAAAGCAGAACTGCAACACATTCTAATACAGAAGTAAATTTTAATAATATTATTATGAAATGTCAAGAACTAGATAATTATATAAGTTATAGAGAAATATTTAGTTGATATTTGTGAAACTTGTAACAAAATTGTGTTTCCTTCAGAATTAAATAGCTTAAAAAATATTGATATTATGGTTAGACAACAGTAATTCCGTTCCTACATCATAAGTTTTATGCATGATTGGCTGGTAAAGAAATTATTATAGACTGTTTTGTATTGAAATTGATTTAAAATTTATAAAAATAATTTAAATATTTCTTCTAATGCAAGTAATTGTGCTTTATAATTTCGTAATTTAACAATGTTTGTAATTGTCAAATTCAAAAATCACGAAGTTGAAATTCTACTGAAATCGTGGTTGATAGAGAATTCTATAAGATTCCCTCATAATAATACTTCATTTCATGGAACGACGGTTCTATTCTTAATGGTCGACAGCGGCCCATGCAGCAGCGAATTGTGATGAGTTCACTCAAGTAGCTAGAAATGTTATAAAGACGTATAGTGTCACAGATGCATTTTCATATGCAAATGGAGCACAATGTCGCGAAGCATATAACGTGCTACTTAAATGATGTTGGAGTTCACTTATTGGCATGAACAGGCAACAATCTGGACCTCAATTCCATAGAGACTGTCTAAGATTTTCTCAAATAAAAAATTTCTGAAGAAACCATAAAAATTAAACAGGAAATGATTTGAACGTAAATTCGAAATTGGTTTCATGATTCGGCAGAAATTCAAACGATGCAATGTCTAAACGTCATAAAGAAGGAGTATGACACATCAAGTATTGAAATATAGTGATGATAAGATGCTGAATCATAAACGTAACAAAGTTAAATATATAAGTTTCACAATGCATTAGACAATAACTAGGAAGCCAAAAGACATATTCCCAATATGTCGTGGTCATAATCAGTATAAATTGGCACCATATGCGTACACCATGGTTATCATAAATACTATTTTATACAACAATTGCTTACATATCTTGGATCAAACATAAAAAATTCATTGCCTCTCCAGTTTCACCATCGAGCACAAGCGCAATGCATAAAATAAATTTTTTCACAATAGTTGTCACCTACAGTAAACTACAGTAAATGACAAATAAAGAAATTTGGAAATTCGATTATTGAAGGCGTCAGTGAAGATAATGTTTTGCACGCATTCATGTATGACGCATATGAATAAAATTTTACTTCGTTTCATCGTTTCAGTTTTCAAAGGGAATTTAGAATGATAAAATTCCGGCAAAAACCTTTCCCTTTTATATTTAGACGGCAATCCGGATCCTTCTCAAAATTGGAACCAGGTCAATTACTGATTCATCTACTCTAGCGTTTATACACAAGGCAATCAAAGAACACAGCTAAATATTTTGAATGCCTTTAAATGTGTGAAAAATGTTAAATTTGAAAACTGTGCACATAAATGACTGGTTAAAAGAGATTATTTCTGGGAAGTTATTTCATCAACAAATCAGTGGTAATATATATTTGATTCGGCCGATTTTCTTTTGTTTTGCAAAAATAAGACAGAAAATGTAAGATATATCTCTTAATTCTTTATTAATGAATTTTTGAATGTGAAAAACAAATATTGTTTAGAATATATGTAGTGTTAGAATAAATATCGTTGTGCTAAGAAGCAATATTGTATTTTAAAAACGTATATTGTTGAAAATATATGTATGTTTAGAATGGATAAATCATACTTTTGAAATAATTTGAATTTAGTAATTTAAAATAACTGAAATAATCATTGTGTCTGTAGCTTTTTATTCAAAGGTATGTCAAAATAGACTGAATATAATTAATATCTACATTAAACATTTTTATCAAAATTAATTTAGAAAATCCAAAAAGAAGAGAAGACCGCAACAACAAATATTTTATAAATTGAATGTTCTCCACATCTATGTGTTACAAATATATATATGTATATATATATATATATATATATATATATATATATATATATACATATGTACATATATAACAGAAAGAAATCTAATTTTGACTAAATAGGAGCATTGGCAAAAGAAAAGAAACAATTTGTTATTGTAAAAAATGTGTGTCCTGCACTCTGTTTCAAACTTTTCCACACTCTTGAAACATATAAATAGTTTTTGCATACATTGTAATTCTTAAACATACATATTTTCCTAAGTTTGAGGATTATAATCTAATTAAATATGCAATTCTTTTAGAGAAAAGCCAAGGAGAAATAATAGGAGTAAATCTGCCTCTAATCGCTGGAAAGAAACAGCTCACTAAAAACAAGTCTTCCGAAAAAAAAGTAATGGAAAAATTAATGTTCAACCAGAATGGTAGAAATGATTAAATTTTGTTTTTTCTAAATTTTATATTTAGCAATGAAAAACTATTAGCAGGCTACCTAATTTTGGATGTTGTAAATGTTACATCCGTTTATACTTCAGCTCATCAACCGGGTGGATGTTTAGTGGTGAACGTACTTAGTTTCACAGAAGTCCAAGATTGTGGGGTATGTTCCGAAATCGATATTTGTTGTAATTCCTGTGACATTAATCATACACTCTATTTGTCATAAAAAAATCGTAGTTTAGAATCATAGAAAAATAATTTGAAGTACCTGTTTAGAACTGAATCATGATATCAATATTCGATGGGTTTTTGCAATGACTGAATTAGAAGCTGGTTTAGAAGCAATATTTCTGATTGCTGAAATTTTGAATATGCCTCTGTTTCAAGAATATCTTCAACAAGTAACATGCAAACATGAAATAGAAGCTCCTTGCATGCTGTTCACCTGGAGGTCCGTGGAAGTGGGGATATTGTGGATAAAGTAGTAGCAGTCAGTGGAAATGGAGCATGACACAATGTTGGTAATTAATGCAATCATATGTTTGGACTTGTTAACAGATATTAACAAGATTTTAGATTATGATTTGAAATCAAAATATTGCTACAAAGCATTATTTCACCCTGCTAAGAAAGACAGCAATGAATATAAGGGAAATTTGATTAATTTGTTGAAAATTATAACTCTATTTTGGAATGGCTTGAATTCCATGAGATCACAAATGCTCAGATTGTCACAATTTATTCAAAGAATCAAGTGGAAATGTGGAAGCAGAGGCAATACATACAATTATTAAAAGGTCTGCCGGTTCACGATTTGATAATAATGACGGACTTCGTTATTCTGAGTATATCAGTGATGGAGATTCTTCATCCTATCGTCGAATTAGAGAAATTCAAGGTGTAACTCCCACGTGTAATGAACACCTTCAAATGAGTAGTGAACAGCGCAATGAATTCAATAAATCGGAAGGACAAAATTATTGGGAAGAGCATGAAAAGGATGAAATTGACGGTCAGTGTATAATGAAAGAGACTGCATAAACGATGTTAAAAATGCTCTACGTGATCTTAGAGAGAGAACAAAAGGAAAGCTGATAACAAATGTGTATCTGAAGGTAGCCATCGAGTAATATTAAGGGCAGCTAAGATCTTGTCATCATACTATGAGAATGCCATCAGGAGTTGCAAAGCATAACATCCTGAGGAATCTGCTGATTCACAATTTGAGCGCTTGCAAAATGCTATTTTGGCATCATTCCACCATTGTGTTATGCAAAACGAAAGCAATTGTTGGCATGCAAATTTTTTAACTGGAAATGACTCTTGGTGCAAATTCAAAAGAACAGGGAAAGAAGTGCAATCAAAGCGACATCATTTGGATACCATATTTTTCAATTTTCTTTCGCAAATATCAAAGATTTTCTGATAAAAAAATAAAACTTTGCTTATCTGGTCGCCCCGGAATGAAAACGAATCAGTCCATGCACTAACTTGCAATCGAATTCCCAAGAACAAGGTTTTCGGGCATTATGACATACTCTATTATAATTATGGGAATCAAGGTCGCCAACCTAAATTGTGTTCCACAAAGTTTTACAGCGTTGCATCCGCAATGGTCATTGAACGCTGCTCATTATTTTAATATTAATGATTTTGAAAAACATGTATTTTTTACAGAATGTAGTAGGAAATGGTATTAACTATCAATGACTTTTCCTTAGCAGAACTATATATCACATTTGAGTCTTCAATTTTCCTGAAAGGGCTAAAATACGGTGTCAAAAGCTGTCGCATCTGCAAGGAATTTTCAATAAGACAATAGAAACATGACTGATATCATTTTGCTTTTGCAAAATCAAAAACATACCGAAGTCTTATAAACACACCAAAAATTACACATTACTAAAACAGGAAGGTGAGCAGAAGGCAATAAATTTCGTTTTTACTACTGTGGCCTTAACCACAAACAAAAGTGCCTAAGTAATATACCTCCGGCAAAGAGTGAAAAACTACGTGCACTTATTAATGTTTGAATGGGGAAAATATAAGTGATTTTTATATAGATTTGCATTTCATGTCGGATTTCTTCTTTCTACTACTTCTAGAACTTTTTAATGAAATCCTTCTTCTGCATCTAATGATTATTGAAGACTTGTGGCCTTGCTTTTAAAACAGCTTCTAGACTCACGTGACTATCAGTTCCCTTATCTACTTTCAAGAAAAGGTTGGGTTAAAATATTTTCGTGCTAATTTCGAGTTTGCAACCACTAGGCAAATAACAACATTCTTCTTCAACACTTCTTACACATTCACAGTAGCATCTCGCCCAACACCTAGTAAAGGCCAAATTCTTATAGCCAAGGTTAACAACTGGCTACTTTCAAGAAAATGCAAGAAATATTTTTGAAAATTTTTTCAGAATTTCTGGTGAAATATTCAATCTATTCCATTCAAAAACGGCTTACATCCAATGGTAAAAGTGCGTTAATGTGCTCTTGAAGCACTGCTGGTACCATCCCTGCTAATAGTTTATTATGGAAAGTGACAATTGGGGATAGCTAGCAGTTAGATACTGCCAAAAATATCCTCAATCATAGCACTCATATTCAAAAGGCAATAAAGTGATGTTGCCAAAATTAAATGATTTAATCAGCTAAATTAATAAATTTACAAAGTCAAACTATAGTACACCACTCATACAAACCTAGACCAAGAAAATTATGTCATTCTCTTTTGCATCTATAGATGTTCATTGTAACATAGTACTGATGTGATGGATTTATAAAATTGACATTTTGTTTTTTATGCAATAAAACAATTGCAATGCTACGTTATATATATGTAAATTAATGCTTTAGCCATAGATATGTATGTCTATGAGCATCGCGACAGGAATAACACAAAGCCAAGCTTTCACACATTTTTTACGTTAGCGAAAGAAAAACCTCCTAGGAGACCTCCCAAGTCGCCTAATAAATCGAGACAGTCCTTGCAGCGTCAATGTGCATTGAATACACAATTGACATCAAAGCAACTGCAGAAGCCGGCAGTAATGAAAACAACAACTTGCAGCTCAGAAAGTGGTGATGCATACAAAAAAGAACAGCAAAGTAGAATGCGAAAGATGACTTTTTAAGGTGGAAACACGTATTTAACTGCAGTCAAAGAGTGTTGAACTTGTTTACAAGACCAGGACTCAAAATCGTTATAGGCGAAAGTACAGGGTGTTTAATAAATACTGACATATTTTAAAGCGCATGTGAGTTGTATTGTTCCTTATTAAAGGGGTCAGGGCTAGGAAGACCTCACGGGAATGCTAGTTCAGCAACAGTTGCGCTTTAGACAGGTAGGTTAACAAGTAAATATTATTATTATTAATAATACATCTATTCAAAAAACGAGTGCATAGACAATTATTCGAAGAATGGGGTTAGCTCCTACAAGAATTAGCCAAGTAATTATGCTCAACATTTGCTAATCGGATGAAGGGAAATATTACCAAACTGGACAATATTATATGATCTAATGAAGCATATTTCTAACTAGATGGCATTGTAAATTGCCATAATTGAGTTATTTGGGCGTTTGAAAACCCTCGGGCTGTACAGTCGAAAAGCCTTCATCAGAAAAAATTAGGTCTGGATTTGATTTTTTGTCGACTAAAACGTGAACCATTTTTCTTCCTTGCCAATATAAATTATGATGCAATGCTAACAGATCACGGTTTCCTCAACTGAATCATAGAGGTCGTCAAATATTTTCCAACATGACGGTGCACCGCCGCATTACGAAGTATCAGTTTGATCATCATGGCTAAAAATTTAATGAAAATCATGTCATTGGACCAGGGTTTGGCGTGTCATCGCCACCAAGATCAACGGACCTCAGTACAGTGGACTTACTTGTGGAGAATTTAAAAACACGAATGTTCCGCAAACTTAATGATATTGACAGTTTGAAACAGAGAATTATTGATGTGTGGAATGACTTCACAGTGGTTGAATTAACACGAGCAGTGCACGAATTGGAAGAGCAAGTAAAACTGGTATTTGAGGAAGATGGAGCTCACATTGAACAATTATAATTTTGACCTAATTGCTGTGTAGTACTTGTTCGATCATAAATATTGTTGTGTTACTTTTATTTAAAATATGTCAGTATTTATGAAAAATCCTGTATATTACCTCAAATATCCCAGGTTTTCGAATTCGTTGATGTTTTTGTGGAAATACCATTGACAGCCAGCAATATAGGCATATTTTACGCAGACATGTTCTGCCTTTAATTGAAGTTGAGCATTTGTTTCAGTAAGATGATGATCGATGTCACACATCCAGGGATGTACAAATATTTTCAAAGAGTAATGTTGTTAGCTGACTGACATGCACGATCTCCCGATTTGACCCTAATTGAAAACCTTTCAAATATATAAAAATTTCAAGAAAATTTAGAAGAGTGTACGATATTTGGCAGTTATTTAAGAAGAATCTTATAAAATGTTTAATAGTTACATCAAAAACATATCTCAATCCATGTCTAGTTGGATTAAAAGCGTCATAATCAAATAAGGGCATCCTATTACATACTAGTTTTCATTCATTATATGTCGCTTAATCTTAATTGAATTTCTCGCTGTTGAATTGATTACACTGATATGGATGAAATTTTTTTCTTCCATCATTCACAGTTTTTCTGAAGTAATTCGACCCGTAGATCACGAATATGAACTTCATTTTTTCGCATCACGTCTAGTTTTTCAGATAACATGTATTTAGCACCTGCACATGTACCCGTGTCATCCACTTAATGCTGTTCTTTTGAAATTGGATTGCAAAATGAGATAAGCAACAGAAAATTGAGTCTTAATAAAATTAATTGCCAAAACTTTAACTGGATGCATTTGATTCACAAATGTCCATAAAGGCCTTTTTGACTTTATGCTTTAAGGTTCAAACCAGCGGAAGATCATTTTGATCATCTTATTGTTGGTCTACTCTAAGATGATTCCTATGTGATTTAATTAAAAGCAGCGTTGTTTGTATTAATTCAACAATATGCACACCCCATCGAGTCTGTTACTAAAAATAGATATGACGCTTTTTCGTTTACGCCAGTCTGGCAGTAATTGAATTTTAAACTGAACAACGCTTTCAATATTTGCAAAGAAGCTACGATATAAATATCTAAATCATTTTGCATCTTTTACAAGTAGGAAAGTGATATTGTGAGAATGGCATCGAGAAATTGTAAAACTTCGCCAAATAACTTCTGCTTCATTTGTGGGAGTACATGGTGAGTGACATGAAATGTGCAATCATGAATGTTGAGAGCCTTTACTACGCTTACTTTGGAATCAAATTAGGAGACAAAGACAAAATCTTTGCTCCACATATGGTTTGCAAATCGTGTGTATCAAAACTTTGAATGTGGTTTTCTAAAAAATTAAAAAGCATATCTTTTGGAATTCCAATGATATGGAGGGAACAGCAAAACCATTATGATGACTGTTTCTTTTGTATGACCAATGTACGCGGTTTCAACAAAGCTAACAGACACAAAATTGTCTATCGAAATTTGCCATCTGCTTTGAGACCAGTACCACATTCTGATGATGTACCTGTTCCCGTACCTCATGACAAACACCAGCCGGAAGTGGACATTGAAAGCGATAGTGAAAGTGAAGAAGGCGCAGCTTGCATGTACGTTCCTCTGTTGGATCATGCGCCGAAACCTTTGACTCAAGATGAGCTTGATGATCTTACAAGAGATCTTTATTTATCGAAAAGCTCTGCTCAGTTGCTTGGCTCAAGGCTAAGTGAAAAGAATTTACTTGCACCTGGTACTACTTATGCTTGGTATCATCAGAGAGAAGAACACTTTTGTCGGGTATCATCAGAGAGAAGAACACTTTTGTCGCTTCTTTCAAGAGCATGAGAACTTTGTTTTTTGTGATGATGTCAGTGGCTTAGTTCAGGAAATGGGAATAGAATATAAAACACAAGATTGGAGACTTTCTCCTGATTCTTCATGCAAAAGTCTGAAAGCTGTTCTTTTGTACAATGGAACCTCTGTAGCCTCTATTCCCGTAGCTCATTCCGTGCAAATGGCTGAGACGTATGCAAACTTTCAACTCTTACTGGATGCAATCAAATACAAAGAACATAACTGGCAAATATACGGAGACTTAAAAATGATAAGCATTCTACTTGGACTTTAGACTGGTTACACAAAATATCCGTTTTCTTTGTCTTTGGGACAGTCGCAACGATGACAATCACTTCATGCGACGTGAATGGCCGAGTCGCAGCAACTTCTTGCCAGATCATTAGTCGATCCTCACAAAATATTGCTACCTCTTCTTCACATCAAACTTGGTTTGATGAAGCAATTTGTGTAAGGTATTTCCAAAGATGGCTCAACATTTTTATTCCTTTGCGAAAAATTCCATCGCGTTTCTGATGCTAAATTGAAAGCAGGTATTTTTGTCGGGCCTCAAATTCGTGAGCCATTTTTTGGATGAAATTTTTGATGAGAAAATGACTGCACTAGAACGCAGAGCGTGGTGTGCTTTCCGCAATGTTTCCCAACAATTTCTTGGTAACATGAGGGCAGAACATTATGAAATGCTCATTGAGGAATTGCTCAGATCTTTCCAACTGCTTGGATGCAGAATGAGTGTGAAGTTTCATTTTCTCCATTCACATCTTGACTATTTTCCGAGAAATTGTGGAAAGTACAGCAAAGAACAAGGTGAACGTTTCAATCAGGAAATTATGACCATGGAAAATCGTTACCAGGGTCGATGGAATGTGAACATGATGGCCGACTACTGTTCTATTTAGTAGTGAGATGACTTGGGCGCTTCTCACAAAAGGCAATTCAAAAGACAAACTTTCAAGGCTTCAAGTGCTTAGGTGAGAGCTCTTCCTCCTCCTTTCTAATTACACGTTTTCTATGATGTTTTTTCTCTATGCTTCATCTCTAAAACGAACGATGGAAAATATAAAAGTAAATAAACGTTTTCTATGATGTTTTGTGTTTTTCTATGCTTCATCTTTAAAATGAGCGATGGAAAATAAAAAAGTAAATAAATTCTCAGTGTACACTTGATACGCATATTTTTCTATAATATCTAAATTGGTTGATATCTGTATTTTTAATTTATTTTTAAAACTGGACGTGGTGGAGCAAAACTGAGTTCAGATTCGTGACAGGGAAGTCGTTTTAGTCAGGGTCACATACTTTGGTTCAAGAAAAAATTAAAAATTTGAAAAATGTTGACCAGTGTTATTTGTCGCGATGTTTAAGACAAGTGTATGTACAGTGCCTGACAAAAGTTTAGCATCAACATTAAAAAACTCTGCTTGCTTACCAACTGACCACTAGACAACTTGATTATCACTGCAATGATGATCAAAGCAAGCGATGATGTGGTTATACACAGAGCAGTCGTATAAAACCGCTTCGTAACATTAACAGAAATTAAAAGGCAGCATCCTGAAGCACTTGGAAATGTCTCCACACACACAATTTGTAGGAGACTAAAAGACAGAAAAGAAGCCTCTGATTACTAAGGCAATGCTTACTAAGCGACTTCAATTCTGCAGAAAGTACAAAGATTGGACATCAGAAAACTGGAGACGTGTTATTTTCAGTGATAAGAGTAACTTCGATATAGGCCTAGCCTTATTGCAAATTCTGTGAAGACGTGGTTAAATAGACAGGAGATTAAAGTTCTGAAATGGTCAGGCAACAGTCCGGATCTCAATCCTACAGAGAATCTATGGGTAATAGTTAAAGCAAAGCTGCAGAATGAGCATTTCAGCAATCTCGATGATTTAAAGCAATCAAGCCGTCATGGTGTTTCATCCCTGCTGAGACTCGTGAAGCTCTTATTGACAGTATGCCTCGCAGAATTGCTTCTGTGATTAAAATAAAGGTTACGCCACTAAACATTAGCATTCTATTCTGCGCATGACTTTATACCACATTCATTTTACATTATTCGATTAATGTATGTTACGTGCCACCTTAACCACATGTTCTAATTATGTTTACCTGTACATTTTGTTTATCGATTAATAAACATAAATGTTAGTTTTAATTCTGGTATAAACTTGTTTTGATAAAAAATAACTTTTATCTTATATAAAAGATGTAGAATATAAAAAATAATTGGCGGAAAATCGATTAATAATCATGTGTTTTAGAAAAACCAAAGATCATAGCTAAACTTTTATCAGGCACTGTATATTTATATGTATATATACCTTGCAGAAGACAATTATCAGGGAACGACACGCGAATAAGTGTATATTTGTAGTGTCTAATTTCCTGAATTTCATCCTTTTCACGCATCTTTTTGGTTCTTAACTGTTGACTTCGTTCCAGCGCTTCTTTTCTAAAGAACAATGTTTCAAGACGAACAATCACAACTCACAAAATCAAAAAAAAAATTGCCAAAATTTTGCCATGAACACTTTACAAAATTGAAAAAATGACATTTCAACGAGTAGTTATTGTGACAAAACGTTATGCTGTTGTCCAATGAGTGCTATATAGTTTATGAAACCAATGGGATTATATATTATTGCTGCAATTAAGAGTAAAACTGGTGTCTAAATGCTCTTCCATAAAGCAAAATTAGGGCACTCGCTATTCAGCGAAACATGTAATATATATATATATATATATATATAATTGAGCATAATTATATATAGATTTAAGACAGTGTTGTGAAGATCCAACAAGAGATGTAATCATTTCTTTTAGTAAATTTAAATATTTATTAATTTCCATTGCACCAAGTGCATAGATGGTTTATGTATATAACTTTCAAATTTGATGAAAGTGCAGATAACATAAATTCACATTTGATATTGATCACTTATATGTCCCGAAAGCTTCCCTTAACTAGGCACATGCGTAAATTCAATGTCGAAAAAGGCTAAGACATAAATACCAAACAACCCATTGAGAATTGTAAATGTATAAAATGAATTGCACAGAAGTGAGCCGAAATGTATATGATAAATTAAGGAGTATGATCAAAGAACAAGGCTCTTGAAAAAATACTTCTGTTTGGCATATCATTTACAGAAGAATATTTTGTATTAAAGATATGTAATATCATACATTATATGTAATAGTATTAAACATCATAGTAACATAAGCAATATCGGGGTTTCTACATTTTCAAACAATTCTTCAGGCCTCTAGGTCATTTAGTGACAGCGCTCTCAGGCTATGGTGAAGATTTGTACTAAAGCGTATTAATGTACCTTTTTCGATGAAAACTCCTTGAATTCCATTCAAATTATCCTCTATCTTAGGCTCAAAAATTCAAAGTTCAGGATGACATGGAAGCACCAACGAACATCACCTATCTATTAGAATAAATAGTCCTCAAGCACATTTGAAACTCTTAAAAATTTATCAGTAAATTTAGGTCAATATGCTTATGGAAAATCAAACATTGAAAGAATGCAGCAATTAATTAGTAACACAATGATCAAAGTGGTGGGTAAAAAGATATCTGAAATGCATAAAGGAACATTATATTTTAAAACCTACAATACAAGGAGAGCATTACAATTCCAAAGATTGATCAACTGCATGTTCAGAATAACAATAGAGAGTACATAAAATATCAATTATATGAAATGTAATAAGCAGCAAGAATCTAGAAGTAGTAAAATTCACAAACGCACTTTAGACGTTGTTCACGGAGAACCTCTTCTTTAGACAAAAGATAAAAGTCATTAGGAATGGGTGCAAAAACACGAGACACTGTTGAAAACACGCGCAACTGTCTGTCTAATTTCGGCATGAGAGGTTGACCTTCATCTAACATCTGCAAAAGCATCTGTAGTTTTTCATAATCTTCCATTGATGCCGGCATTACCCAAGCGTCTCCTTGACGTTCGAATCCAGCAGCAGTAAGCACCTGGTCGCCACCTTTTATTGGTTGGACTTTTGCCTAAAATACAGGGATTGAAATGTTGTCTGCGGAAAATTTCAAAAATGCGCTACATCGAGAGTTGCAAATGGTTCGAAATTTCGTGCCAGACAAACCCACATTAAATATAATACGGTCCAAGCCCAACTAAAAAACAATGAAATCCAGCACCAGCCAAAATCAGGCCAATAAATAATATATAAAATAGTTTCTGAAAAATTTACAAAAATTTCAACATTTATTAAAAAATCTGGATTGCTTTCAAATTTTAAAAATTCCATGATTTTTACTTTCATGGAATAAATCAAATTGTTTTGTAGATACTTTAAAAATTTTAATTCTGCATTTTTCAGAAATATGACCTGGTGAATCAGTGAAGTCAAGCCCCTTAATAACTTGAAGTAGATGTTCGAAGAAATAGCTTATATGAAGTCTTGTAAGCAGAAGAGAAGTATTGTACATTCTAAATTTCATGACATCTATAAAACTTTATTTCACTGATATGATTATTCATCAAGGCGCAGAGACTAAGTTAAGTTAATTAAACCCTTACTATTTAAGGCAAATAAACTAAGTTATTTGTAATTCACATCATCACTCAGGAAACGTTCTTGTAAAATGACTTGACTTTTACTAAACATGTGTAATGGGCCAGTGTTAAACTTTTCTTTTGAATATAATTGAATTTTTATTTGCTGTTTTGAATTATTGGCAACAAGCTCAAACTAATGCTATTGAAAACGCATGCATGAAAGCTTCAAGTTGGAATTCTGTTTTTTAATAAAAAATGTCTAAAATATGCATTCAAAAACCCAAATTCTAACAGGTTTTCAGAATTCAGGAATAACTACTTTTTGCAAAAAAAATGATTTCTGTGCTGACAAAGATTGTTCGCAGAAGTTCAAGGTGTTTAAACATATTCTCTAAAATAATCGCATGGTTCGATTTTACAATTACCTCAATTGAAAAATTGAAAGCATCTATATGCCATTTAAGACACAATTATATTTCAAAATCCTGAAAGATTGCAATAAATTTTGATAATCAGGTTTATGCTTAACGAAACAATGCATATATTATTAAGCATGGAATTAATGCTGCAGCAGTTAATCGAAAAATGTGATTAGAGACGTGTTGAAATTGACAGTAAATTAAATATATTAATAGTCTGCACAAAAATATACAGTACATAAAATCAAAAGAAGTAATCATTAACATTTTACATAATGCAGTTCTGTCATCAGTGAGGAAACGATATAGAAAGCTGCTGGAGGAAAACGAAGAAGTTCAATAGATATGAAAAAATGAAATCGGTTTACATTCGGGATCAGAAGAATTTAAAACAATTTTTTTTCATAATTTTCAACATGGTTCATCCTTGAAAGCATGGAAACCTTTGTAAATAAAGCAGGCATAAATTTCTATTGATTTCTATTATGAAATATTTTTACTTCATTAATGTGTAATGAAAAGTTAGATTTAATGCAAAAATAATGTTTTTAGTAAATTGTACTGCCACTTTTTCTCCTTCAAGTGATAACCCAAATCATTTTCTATTTCTTGAAGCAAAGAAAGAACTATCAGATACTGTTATATATATATATATATATATGACAATATCCGATAGTACTATGGAATTGCGGGTTTTTGTGTACTTTAAATTACTATGGTACTTAGAGCGAGGTAAAAATGCGACAAGGCAAAAATGTTACGTAAAATATATTGCTAAAATGTATATCTATACTCACAATTATAATTAAAAATGGTTTTAAAACTTTTTTTCAAATATTTTTTTCATATAAAATGTCATAATATATATACCTTGCTATTTGTATATACTCGCTCTCTGTACACATATTTTATGATAGCACGTGAGAATCTCAGCGACTTCGCACATAGTCCATCTGATTGCAAATTAAAAATTACATCTATAACAGCCCTTTAAACTGGTATTAGACATGGCCTACTACGTTTTTATTTCAGCTTTTAGTCCCAAGTACATTTTTGGATCATTTATGAATACAGTAGAAAAAGGAATGCCACTAAAAACTAGATGCATGATTTCTTCACATTTTCCTCCGTAGCAAAATATGAGTTTATTGTAAAGGTGGGTCATGACATCAACTACAGCATCAAGAATGCTCATTTCAAAAAATGCTGGACAGTCATTCAAAGAATTATCTACATTTTACAGCGAAGTACTTAATTCGAAAAATGAAAGAAGAAGAAACTATCGGTATACCGCAAAATGAACTTTTCATTTTTAAATGTTTGCAATTTTTTGTAAAATATTTGTTATTGAACTTTCTTTAAAAAAATTAAAATGGGAAAAATTTTTGAAAATAAATATCGTACAATAATCTCTTCTTTTAAAAATCTAAAAGAAATAACAAGTATTGAGCTTTAATAGAAAATTTTTTTTCTGAAAAGGTGTACTTATAGCGAGATATAAAATTTTATAAAATTCCTAAAATTCCTAACATGTGTACGTAAAGCAAGTACTTTGACAACAAATGTACGTAAGGCGAGATAAAATTTTAAAAATTGTATATATATATATATATATATATATATATATGTATATATATACAATTTTTAAAATTTTATCTCGCCTTACGTACATTTGTTGTCAAAGTACTTGCTTTACGTACACATGTTAGGAANATATATATATATATATATATATATATAGAGAGAGAGAGATATTATTATATTATATATATTATTGAATATTCTGTGCAAGTTTTGCTTAATTAAATGCTACTTACAATTTTGGGTTAGAAAACCTTTAAAATTTTCAAAACTAAAAATATTTTTGATATAGCTTACCTGATAAGCATTAGTGGAAAAACGAAGTTTACGGAATTTTTCTTCAGTCGGATTATTAATGATATTCTTTAAGATTCTAAATACTTGACCAATGCAACTCAAATATTTGATACCAAAATATTACCTAGTTAAAATATCTTTTCCAGCATCTAATTTTTCAGGATTCCGATTCAGAGAAAAAAACATTGTGATGGAAACTACACTGGGATTTTCGTCAAAAGTCTAAAATCCAAGAACATTAAGAATTCCTCAAAGAGGCACACAAAAAATGAGAAAATGTTAAACGAATTTTTATAATGTTTCGTCATGCTTGGAAAATTTTTTTTACTATTCGTTAAGTGAAGAGTTCTACATAAAATTAAAGCGAATGTACCTCCTGAAGACAAGAAAACATATGATCATCAATCTCGAACTTCGGTTCAGATGAATCACAAAATGGGCAAATTAACCTGATACACTGAACAGAGGGGACGGCATCCATTTCAGTAATTTTGCGATTACGAGCGTCTACGGCCTTAAAATACTTAAACAGGCATGCAAAAAAGTAAAATTACCCTTTGAACTTCTTCTTCGTCTTTCTGCCGCTTCTTCTCTTGCTCCATTTCTCGCTTTACTAAACAAAATTCTATAAAAATTAAATACGAAAAACTATTACAGTTCTGTAAGACAATACATTGAGAATTAATACGAATATTGCAGTCACCAGCGATATTCCATACAAACATTTCGGTTGGGATTCAGGAAAAATAACAAAAAACTGGCTGAAAAAACTAGTCATCAAGTAATTGACTTTAGTAAATAAACAAGAGTGAGATTGTACAAAAACAAAAACTATATGCTTAACATCACATCTGGTTTATTGAAATAATAAAAGCCTCTAACATCTTGTGATTGTCGCAGTCCTTCAAAAAATAGTTGTTTTTCTAAAGTAGCTACATTGGTGGCAGACGTTATTGAAACGTCAAACACTAAAAGCATGCTCAGACTACTGAGATTTATCAGCAGGTTACCAGCTTTTAGAAAACTGGCGCCGATTTTCATTTCATATAGTATTTCATATTGAAACAAACAAAACTGCTACTTGCTAAATAAAACACAGCTTTGCAGAAATTTTATAATCATTCCCATTAATTGTTTAAAATTTATTCTAACCAATTACTTTGCACAGCATATTTTCAGAGCAATGCTGAATTTTCAAACAAAAAAATTAAATTATCTAAGAGCATGTGAATTTACGAAAATTTGTTTCTTCAAAAAATTTCAAATTAAAAAATCCACATATGATGCACTAACTACACTAATCTCAACAAAAAATTTATGACAATTTGAAAGAAGACTTCAAACTTAATGATTAAGCAAAAAGAAAAAAAATTTTAAATTTTGAATTCAATTTGAATATCAACATAATCGGATGCTCAGATGCATGTTTTAATATTTGGTAACTCAATCTACAAAAGCTTTCTTATTGAGCCAAACTGACTATTGTGGCCATTAAAGGGTTAAGTCACATTTTGATAGCTATAGCAATTATTATCAAAGCTGGTGCGATCCTTCAATTACTAGATCCATTGTACTGGTCATTTATTCATACGAAAAACTATTATTTGTACAATTCAGACAATGGATTCGTGAATGCAACTCAGACATTAAATTCTATATCAAACTCAAAATGTATATCAGACTCAACAATTATTGCAAAAACTTCAGTTGTTGATAGTTGTAAATAATGGACATCGAATAGAAAATCGAAGAACTCAAATGAGAAATATTTCACATTGAGAATTATCATTTCGAAATTATATTTTCTAAATTTTCACCACCCACCAGAAATATCCACATCTGCACAGCATCAAAACTCGCGTTTTCGAATCCAACGGATTCGCATTGAATTTCGAAACAAGAAAATACCAGAAAGTTTGGACGAAAATGGATTTCAAAACAATACCTCGCAGTCGAATTGCCCGCTGACTGTCACTCTCAACAGATTGGATTTTTTTCTCAAAGCGATTAAGTGCTGCACTTCCTGCCATTTGTGCACTTGCAATGGGCAACACACGGTCGGGACTGACATCACGAAAATAACTCTGTCTAGAAATGCTAAAAATTTCCATTAAATCAACAATTTAAAAAAGTGATTACCTTTCCGTTAAAAGATGACCACTTCCCGCTTTTTTAAACTTCTTGTCCAATTTTTTATTGTCAAAAAATTTTTTAATTTTTTCCATTACATTCTAAATCTAAAAAAAACAATATAACACATTCAAATATTAGGAGAAATAAAAATAATGCGAATATGTTGTATACCAGCTGAATTTGCACATAGAGAACTCAACCATAGCGTAAGCTTCGTAATAACGTAAATGTAATCCCAATGAATATTATGCACTATGTTTAAAACGTGAAAAAGGTCCAATCACTCTAAATTACTTAGATTTGCATTGAGCACCAGAATCCAGTGTCCCAGGCCACATCGATAGCCAGCTTTTTTGTGAAGCAACGTTCTTAAATATCTATGTGTGAATAGATATTTGCAGTGTAATTTTAATGTCTCACCATTTGTATAAAAAATAATTTACATTTCAATTCAACCTTCACTAAATTACGCAAGCATGGAAATTTCACTAAACCGCGTGCAACTGGTGCGATAGCTGCAACTATAACGGCAATATTTTTCAAATACTCAACAAAATCCGCTGTTTAATCTTCAAACTAAGTTTAGAATATATAATTGGTTCGGCCTGAATTTAAATACATAAAGAGAACTCTAAGATGAGTATGATGAGGAGAAAAGTTCAAAAGGAGAGGAAGAAGGAGGAGACTACATGTAATGGTTGGGCTAAAATCAAGATGGTTAACGTAAGACCAAGAAGACAAAAGCTCAAGATCAACTATTTATGTTTATAAATAAAATACATCAAATATACTATATTCCTGCAATGTCATAATTAAAAATGTATCAATTAGTCAAGCATAACAATGGTAATAATATATTTCAAATATATAAAGTTATAGTTTTCAATTTTCATTTAGGTTCTTTATAAATTTTTGACACATGACTTAAGAAACTACTCTTTAAGATGCTCAAGATGGACCTTATCTCATTTTCAGTAAATAATTTTAATACCCATTCATTTGCATATGCTCTCTCTAGACAACTAAATATGGCCTATATGAATTTCTTTGTTTTGTTATAAATTATAAGTTTTCGTCCATTACATGACATTTGCATTGAGCACGACCAATTTTGCAAAAAATGAAACATGTATTAAAAAGGAACGAAAGTATCAAATATGACCAGACTTTAAATAGTTTAATCTTGAAGTTGATTAACTTCTCTATTACAAAGTTATTTTGTTTGTTACTACAAAAGCTCACTTCTTGGAGGCAACTCGTGCTCAGTGCACATCAGATCACATTGCCGACACAAATTAATACGTTTTCGAAATAATATTTTCAACAATTTACACATTTGCCAAATATTGTCCTGCGAAATGAAAAGGAATTTATATTTCCCGTAAAGTGAAACTAAACACCAATATTTTCCGCCATGTGTAAAATCGAATTATGAAAATAGTACAGGAACTACTTTAAAATGACAAATAAGGCTTTCTAAGCAGTTTATCTTCCTTATTTCACATAAATTTTTGCTGGGTCGTTGTCCTATGGAGAAATGTAGGCTCAACACCTCTGGAGGAAATATGACTCTTGGATACCAAATAGTTTCGTGTATGTACAATTAGTACGAGAGGAACAATATTAAAGTATTTCAAAATAATTCCTACAAATTTCTATATTTTTAATTTATCCTATAATTACCTGTTTTACGAAACACTTCAGTTGATAAACTGAGAAAAGCTTACGAAAATAAACAGTCTTGCTGGTTAACTCTAACTAAGAACACGGAAATTTTGTAATGAATTAAACAAATTATCTTTTAAAATGTATGTTAATAACTGGGCGCACTGTAAACTTATCACTAACTAGAATTTGATGGAGACATCTTTAAATTTTGCATTTAGTTTCTGTAATCCATATATCACATATAATTAGATTACTTGAATTCATTATCTTATATTTACAGTTGCAAATTTCTAAGCTTCTACATTTCCATTGCAACTTATATTTTAGCAAAGTGAATTTTATACTAACAGTTAGGATTGTATTCTGTGTTATTTATATTTCTAACAAACAACAAACACGGGTATGTTTGGATCAAAACAAAAAACAATGACAAACATTTTAGAGGGTTGCTGAATGTTTGGATTACTGTATTGCTGTCAACAAAACTCCTCAAAGAAGTACTAAAGAAATAATGTAATTACGGCAATTGCGCTACTAAGAAGGTAACAAAATTGGAAGCTATATTAGCAATGAAGAACACGGACGAAAAGATGATGAAGCCTGATATTTCACCTCCATCGTATGCTCAACTAGTGATATCAGTTAAAAATGAAATGCATCAACAAGCGCGGAGAAATATTGTCATTTTCTCTGGAATTTGCCCTGAAGCGGTAAATCGGATGAGCAATTGATGAAGGATCTATTAATTAGTCTTGAAATAGAAAACAACTCATATTTCAGAATGAAAACAGTTGAAAAGAAAAATAACGACCGGAAAAAATTTTTTGTTTCATACAGTAGTGGTGAAATGAGGGAAATACGCTTCAGAAAGATCTTATGAATATATATGTGGTGTTTATGTTCAATCTGACAAAACGAAATCAGAGGCACGAATAATTTTTTATGCGTGAGTAACATAGTGAAGCAAGAAAAGCTGAGCCTGACAAAACGTTGCTCGGGGATGATTAGGCAATGCTCATAACGATCTGGGTTGTTACGCACCTCTTTAATCTTTGCGCTGCAAATTTCAAATTTACTTCGCTGTTCAAAATTAGTATCATCAAGCCATTGACAAAGATCTCTCAACCAAAGGAAATTAAGGCTTACCGCCTTGTTGTAAATCACAGCTCTTCCTTACATAATTGAAAGGATTACCAATAAGAACTTTTCCGACAACTATAATAAATGGATTCCCCCCCCCAATCCATTGTAACAGATGTGGACTTTCAGCATTTAAGGTACTCTGGATATGTAAATATTAGGTTGTGCACAATTGGCATATCAAAAGCATTTGCCAAGATTAGTCATCATTAAATACTAGGTGTGGTAAGCATTAATTAAAGTATAAACTTACAAATAATAAATCTGATTTGTTCAAAGAATGTGCACCTGTCAACAATCATCTATGAAATTTGCTGGATTATAAACAAGGTGTTACTCAAATAACTGTTGGAGCTGTACTTCTCTATAATAGTACTACCACTATAAATGACATTCATCCTTCTGCAAATAACCTAAATAGTATCGTCACTTTTGCCGATAACGATACGCCTCTTATTCCTCTCAAAATTGATCGTGATGGCAATGCGCCTCAGATATTCAACGAATATTTCAACAAATACAAATCCTTCACTCAACTACAAATGTGAGGAGCTCGTTATTAACTAAGATGGAATGTTAAACAAATAGATGGCATTGATACACCATACCAAGTGAAGTTTCTGGTATTCACGCTAGACAACAAACTTTCTTTTAAAGATCCCATTGCGACAGTAAAAAAATGTAATGCGATTATATATAAGCTGTTCCACTTAAAAATATGATTGATGCACTAACAAGGTAAAAAAATTGATAATGAATATCTATTCATTATTTAATTCAATGTTTATGCTTAAAGGATGAAGTTAATATTGAACAGGGCAATAAACATATCGTTTGTTTAACATCTAAGCAATAATCTAACTAGAATACGAAGTATTTTATTGATATTATTAACAGAGAATGATTAGATATAATTATTCCATGAATTCAGTTGAACAAATCAAGTAAAACGATATATATAACTAATGCATTAGATTAGACTATTGTATTTAAAGAAATTTTGTCATACATGTGCTTTTACAAATGCAGTTTGGTTGGTAGCAAACAAACGTTTGGGACTTCTTACCGACATTAGTAATTTTTAAACTGACATACAAAATTTTGATACCTGCAAAGCAAAACTTTTATACAAAATGTGTAAAAATTATGTATGAATGTGGTATGTGGATCAATAACATCCAATAAGACAGACAAAATTATATCATATGCAGAGGGTGTTTAAGTACTAGGAATGTTAAGAACTTGAACTCATATCAGCTCACAAAACTTAGTTTGAGAAAGTTGGAAAGTTAATCTTCAATACTTGAATTCAATTGAAATTTTCAAGAAAATACAATAGAAATTGAATTATTTTGAAGTTCAGTATCATTATCAATTGGAAATAACTCTTTTAGTGTAAAATCAATGTTTTTTATTCTAAGAAACCAATCAAACTAGAAATTTACTTTGAAAAGTGCTCAAGCTTAAACTTGGGTTGAATAACTCAGACTTCACTTGAAAACCCTCAATATGCACTTGTTTGGCATGATTTGCCAAAAATGACACACTTAAAACTCTTTCCTAAACCAAAAATGAATATTGCTTGAAATTTTAAACTTTGGAAACCCAACTTACAAAAATAAACCTGTGATGTTGTTAAATTATATATTGTTTTCAATTTGACTTATGTCATCTTTACCTCCATCAAGGAAATTCATGCAGTAATTACATTCTAATATTTCAACAACAAAACTCTCCAAATGAATATTACTACCCATTTGACTCATCCTTTACTTACTTCATAAAATTCAAATATTACAAGTGCTCTGCATTTGCCTTGACAGCTTCAATGCCACAATAAGAAAAACCAGTTTTCTGATGGCATCCTCTTTTTTGCCAAAAAACACGACTGGTGGGATTTTTGAAATTTATACAAATTGTCTGGGTTTAAAAAAATGGAAATCAACAATTCTTATAAAAGAACTCTTAGTTAAAGGTCAATCAAAATTAGTTGCTTGGATTGGATGAAACTTGCAATGACTAGATCCTCTAAGCCAAATTAGGAAACTTGAATTGTGTATTCATTATATGTTAAGCAAATGTGTTGTCCTTGATGATGCTAAATTTTTTTGACCCTTTCCACTGGTTAGCTAATTTTGTAAGTTTGCAAAATTTTGATGAGCTCATAGTGCAGGAGAAATAGACATGCTTTTTTTTTAAAGCTGTGTGAATTGTGACTTGTTTTCTGAGTTATTGACTGTAGCACAAATTTTCTTCAGCATTATGTGGCATCAGTATGAAATCAGCCAACAATTCTACTATCCTAGCTTATTGAGTGATTTGAGTTGATGCATGGATTTACAGAAGCAACAAAATAATTTACTCCTCATGTTATTATACATTATCTGAATAAAGTTAAAAGTAAACATGAGATCATGTTAAGGAAGAGTGGCCACACTTGGCTGACCCAATACAGATAACCTTTAAGAAAGAGTCATATATGATCAGAGCCCTAATTAAGATAAAGAATACACCTAACCTAATTTTAAGGAAAGGAAACCAGCCAATTTGTGCCACTTCTGGATGCACTTTAACTAAGCAGTTGAAATTTAGAAACACATAATTTAATAAAATAATAAGTCAAAGATAAAAAGTAAAAATGAATTGAAGAAGAATATAAATGAACAAATCACTCATTTATATACAAAATTACACTGGTATTTTTAAACAAAATGTACCAATGAAAAATATGAGCAAATAGCTGACTGGTACAAAATCAGTCTTTTGCTCTAATTATACTGTGCTACTAATTAGCAGAAATTCAAACTAAAATATATAACACCATTATCCTTTTGTCAAATTACAATTGAAATTAAATCATAAAATTGATATTGAAATTCCAATGAAAAATGTTAAATGTCTTTTTGCCACAATATATTTTGGGCTGAAAATCACAAAGGAAGGGGTGCCAGGCATAAATTTTTTGCATATTTAGAGAAAATTAAGGTTTTGTTGGCTAATCCCATTACTTATTTACTATTGGTTTGATGTCATTCCTGCTGTTCACAGGTTCATAGTATATGTTCAAATACAGTGATGATGTATATACTCTTGCTAATACTGGCAATATAATAAAAGAGCATATATATATTGCCAATGGATGCTATATCAATATTTAATATTTTTACTATAGTAGTTAATTCTCAAATATATTTTCTAACAGGGACATAATTCCATTGTATTGTATGTTAAATTAACTGTTTGAAATATACAGTTCATTCAATGAACTGCTTTATGAAAAATTTACACTTTATAATCAAAAGTTTGTTTTAGTTTCAATGGAGAAAGCAAATTCATTGAAGTTACCTTCTATATCAGATTTCATGCTTGCTGATTTTTTTTTCAAAAGCACCAGTTTTTAATTTGACTGAAGTCACAAATTGGAAAATGCTCTATTCTACCTACACCAGTTATGGTGACCATGCAATTGGGTATGTGGAATTACAGTGAGATGCAGGAATGTGCACTGTACAGTGTTTAGTTATGCCTGAACACAAAACTATTTCACCACCTTATCATTGTGTGGCAGAAATCAATGAAAAGGAGGATTTAATTGTCTTGGCAACATGTCATAGATGTGTCTATACTTTATATATATATATATATATATAACATATTACACTGCTAATTCAAGACTTTTTGAAATTTTTCACATTAAAAATTATGTCTACAATGCTTGCAGATTAATAGTATAATTAACACATGTGTATTTACAGAAGACTGATGGTTAAACTCCTACTGAATCTCATGAATATTGAATTAATTATAATATTGAACATCATTAATATTAATTATGATAATGAGCAAGCTGGATTTGAACCAGCAACCTCATTGGAATGAGTGTGATTCCAATTCACCATTGTTCAATGATTCACTACAACTAATAAACTCAAAGTGCTCCTGACAAGCAAACAGAGGATATGAAGGGAGTTTGGCATCCCAATGCTGGGTGGCTTGAAACCAAAGACCTCTGTTCTTCTTATCACTTGATACATTAAGGAACCAATAATTAGGGTTTGCAATCATTGTTGATGAGCATTTCAGTACAAAGCAATATTTATATCTCATTGAAGCAAACTAAAATCAAATTATCAAATGACATATTGCAAGTCTGAGACTGGAAATTAAATAAGTAAATTTCTTTTCGTGATTTTCAGCCCAAAATATATAAAATAAGTGTATTTTAAAAAAAATCTAAATTTTGTGAAACTCCCCCATTATGCCACATAATGCAAATGTAGAAAGAATATTTTCTTTAATGCAAGCACAATGGTGTAATTGAGACAATTTGCTTATTTTGTAAATTGACAAATATTTGATTGTGCAATACAACTTTGCCACTATCATTCTCAGACTTTCATGACATTATCAAATTTGAGAATTTCCTTCTCCAGCAGATGAAATGCTCTGAAATGTGCATATATAGTGAATCAAAATCTTAACTTTAATAAGTTTGATTATTCAGTTTAATTGTGTGCCAAATGCCTATGGTACTTTTTATTCTCTTGTTATTTTTGTTGTACTGGTAATATATTTTGATCAGAAAACCTCTTTTTTTCTTCAGAGAAAAACTGTACTGTTTTAGAGCAAAATTTGAAAGCTGAAGAGAAACTTTTTTGCAAATTTCAATGAATTGCTATTCTCTAATCATATGTAATATTAGGTAACAATGACAGAAAATAAGTTTCATTAAGGGATATGAATGTGCATAGTGTCATTTTAAATTCTTTGCTAAGTTTGTCAAACCAAAGGTAATTAACAATAGTCTAACGGCTTCATACTCTAATGAATGTTGGGAAATGGCTTCTGTACATTTTAGAAACTTATGTGCTCATAGTGCTTTGTTCTCTTCACAGGTCAGTAAGTAAAGAAGGATTGCTTCACCATTATGTCTACAATATGATTATTAAGATTAGGATTGCTGCACCTCAGTTCTAGATTTGCTCATCTATGCTAATCAAAAACTCTTTATTTAGGACTTATCCTCTGGAAAAATGTTTCATGAAGATGGTCACTACAGAGAGGAGGAAGTAGAGTGAGAATACCATCATAGAGTTGTGGCTGTTTATGTATTTTAGTGTAAATTTATCTTCAGTTGGATTTTTACTATTCAACTACATTTATTTTATGACTACAGTTTGTTACATTTGTTTAACTTTGCTTATACCAATTATACTGAAAAGGATTTTGTTGTTTATTGTACTTAGTGATAAAAGTGGTTTGTAAATTGGATGATTTCAATGTAGATTTTGGATATTTGCTGTTGCTCAAATTTAGTAAAGAAAGATAACAATTTTAGTACTATCTCTTGATAAGGGTTGATAACAGTTCAGTTTTCTACTGGTAAATTAGCAATTACAAATTTAACTCAAATATATTAGCAACTTAAGTAAAAGATTAAATGTACTTGTTTAGCAAAAGAGTGAAAAATCAAACAAAAGATCTTAGAGTTTAATAGCAATATTGATTACTTCAATACCAATGTAAAGGATATTTAAATTATAATTTAAGAAACATAAAGAATAATCATTTATTCATTCTCAGAGCTTACTTTACTATTCACAACCAGACATTGACTTGGAATTATTGTAGAAATGTGGGGCATGTCTAGCAGCTCAAGTGGTACAAAGTTTGTGAAAGATTACTATTGCTGAGAGCAGCCTGTACTCTAACAAAACAAATGAAGATTGGTAGTTTGCCAATTTCACTGTAGAAAAATGAACTGAAAACATTTCCAAGAAGGCATTCCAGCTAGCAACCAATTTACACAGCACCATGCTGAAGCCAAATCATCAGAAACCATCCATACTCATCAAGGTGCTAATTGTGTCTCTCAAGTTTAATTTCTAGCTCAATAACAAATTTAGCTCAGCATTCTTGTTATCTCAGCTCATGTAATAGGATATAATAACATGTAGTTACCACATATTTGTGTATGCCAACAGCATATTATATTTGCATAGTGTGTTGTTAAGTGCATGTACAATTGATTGAATATATAGTTCTTTTATTCCCTACACCTATGCATAGCCTTAAAGTGACCACAATATGGGCTCTCATCTGTCAAGGAGCAAGTTATTGCTGCAGGCACAGTGGAGTTCCTCCCACATTATCACCAGATCTTACAATTTCATTATTATAATATTCATACCAGAGCTAAAAAGGTTAGTAAAATATAGAATAAGAGAAAAGCACATGTTATCCAGTGAGAACAAAATTTATTTGACGTTTGCTTGCACTCAAGTTCCCTATTTATTACAAAAGAAGGTAAATATTTACTGTTTTTTACAAAAGTTTGTTTCCCTCACAAATTAACTGAGCAATTACATGTAATCTAAAGCTTGAAACTAAGTTTGAAACTTAAGTTCAAAAAAATCACAAATTAATAAAATCATTAAGCTAAATAGCACCATATTAATTTGAGAGTGCCTGAAATTGAAATAAAATAAAAGAAAGGCCCTGAGTGACTCTACATAATCAAATGAAGACTACTTGAAAACTCAGATCTTCTATTGTTCTGGAAGATAACAATAATCAATTCTCATCTCTTTCATTGATTGTTTTTGCTTACCATGTAATTCTAATGACTCAAACCAAGTTGAAGAGGGCAGCCAATGATGTGACCAACATGATTACCACCAAGTGATCCTGTCTTTTTCCAGATAATGTAAATGAACTATTAGTATTTCAAGGATGTATCTATTAATGTTTATGTAAAGGTTTCATTTTTAAATGCTTATTTGATAATAGATTTTTTCACAACCAGAATTTCTTGAATACAACATCATAATGTAAAACAAGATAATTCTTTTACAGTGTAGAAATTGATGTGTATTGTAAATTATAATTAATAAATTGATGAACTGAAAACATCAATAAATGATTTTTCAGCATTATTAACATTCAATTTTTATGGTCTAATTACTTACAGGTGGATATGGGTATGTATGGCTATGTATTTTATGGGCACAGGTATCAATTATCCAGTAAAGGGTAGAAACAGGCATAAAAACCACCACCCCCCTGCCTGAAGTACATGTATTCCAGTTCTTTCTATTCTTTGTGCTCAGATAATGCTCATGGGAACAACAATATTGTGACATATTTGGTTTTATGAAAAACATTGGATCAATCCTAGCCAGTCACTTTTATTTTTTAATTATCTTCATTATTTTGTCAGTAATAGGCATTTAAAAGTTATTTGATGAAACCATCACAGATTTTGAAAAATTCCCAGTAAAAATAGGGTTAAACATGTTAATGTATTTGATTAGATTAGAATTTATATATTATATATATATATATATATATAATTTACATTTCCTCTAAAATGTTTTTAAAAACCTTATCATCTCTGTTTTTCCAAGCATAAATCTTTGAAATTTTGCAGGGTAGTGTTTCTTTAATTTACCTTTCCCCATTGTAAATATATTTAGGTTTAAATGAATACTGCAAGAGCAATATCCAAAAAATAGGTTTTTAGTGTTGTTTCCCACTAAATGCCTCAGAAACTTCAGACCATTTCCCGCCATATGTAAGGTTTTTGCATTTTCTATAGCAAAAAGCAGGAAATATATATANATATATATATATATATATATATATATAGGCACAGTGGACTTGCATTGATGAAGGCACATTATTAAATGCACTCTGATATGTCAGCATCATTGATAGATTTTTCAGCAAAAACCCATGTTGAATGGTATTGAGAGATATTCTTTCACACTGATCACAGAAGGCTGTTTTTACATATTTGGACATATAATACTAACTTTTTGTCCATTGAGAAGTTTTCTCATAATATTCTCATATATAGACTAAAGTTGATGTTGCATATTACTGTAAATAATTAAAATTTGTATTGTATAGTAATAATTCTGTGTAGGGTGAAAGTTTGTGGATTAGCAATAGCTCAAAATTTTATTTGAGGACTTTTATATAAAAAAATTTTTTAGGGGAAGGCCTCCAGACATCTACCCCCAGACATCCCTAGTGATAAAGTTTAGCCTAAATAGAACACACTAAAATCTACATGTGTATTCTGGTATTAACATTCACACTAATAATATTAATGAAATTATTTACTTTTACATTTAACATGTTGTTAGCATAAATCTATCTGGTTATTTATAACATCATAATTATTTACAATTAATTTATAACTGCCATTTTCCCTTTTTTAATTAATAGTTTGGTAATTCATAATCAGAAGATTTCATTGTGGAAATATGCTTTCTTGAATGAGTGCTTTGCTTTGTGAGCAAATCAGCTAACTGGTATTAGGATGGTATCCAAAGAACCTTTTCAACTATCTCTCTGAGGTTTTACTATGAGTTCTTTAATAGTTGCTACATCATTTGCAAATACTTTACCATATCAGGTTTTAAAGAATAATAGCTTCATGTAATGTTTTGCTATCTGTTAAAGCAATTATTGTAACACCAGATTTAAGAATACAATGAAGAATTTGTTGAATAAATATTGCTTCATCTAAAGCTTCATACAAGGCAAAAGTTTCTGCTGCTAAAGCAATACAGTGCAAAGAATTTTGTGCAAAGACCAAGTCACCAGATTACATGGATCTAATGTCCTTGTTGTCAAATAAATCAAATATTCACCTTGGGATCTGCCATTAGGTAAATTTTAAAAACCAGCACCATCAACAACTATTAATTTTATATGTTCAATTTTTTTAAACTCTTATATGATACTAGTGAATCTTTATAAAACTTCTAATGATGAAGTAATTTATTTGTCTCAAAAATTCGTGTACATGTCACTTGTTCTAAACCAGATAGAGGGAGCCTAGCTTCAAACATAACATCAGGACATGACTGTGCAGCTAACCACTTGAACTTTCCTAACATGTTTTTAATGGAATTTGCTTGATCAGAATTAATTGGCCAATTTTTTTCCAAAATTTTATCATATGTAAGAACTTTTAGTTTTTCTATGTAATTTAAATATTTATGAAATTTTTGTGGCAAAAGAGTTCTAATCCCAAAAAATTAAACCTATTATCTTTAGATTCACTACCAATTTCATAGATAGCTCTGATTTTTTCAATAAATGTGTTTTCCAAATATTTGNTACAAAGTTTGTGAAAGATTACTATTGCTGAGAGCAGCCTGTACTCTAACAAAACAAATGAAGATTGGTAGTTTGCCAATTTCACTGTAGAAAAATGAACTGAAAACATTTCCAAGAAGGCATTCCAGCTAGCAACCAATTTACACAGCACCATGCTGAAGCCAAATCATCAGAAACCATCCATACTCATCAAGGTGCTAATTGTGTCTCTCAAGTTTAATTTCTAGCTCAATAACAAATTTAGCTCAGCATTCTTGTTATCTCAGCTCATGTAATAGGATATAATAACATGTAGTTACCACATATTTGTGTATGCCAACAGCATATTATATTTGCATAGTGTGTTGTTAAGTGCATGTACAATTGATTGAATATATAGTTCTTTTATTCCCTACACCTATGCATAGCCTTAAAGTGACCACAATATGGGCTCTCATNGAAGTAATTTATTTGTCTCAAAAATTCGTGTACATGTCACTTGTTCTAAACCAGATAGAGGGAGCCTAGCTTCAAACATAACATCAGGACATGACTGTGCAGCTAACCACTTGAACTTTCCTAACATGTTTTTAATGGAATTTGCTTGATCAGAATTAATTGGCCAATTTTTTTCCAAAATTTTATCATATGTAAGAACTTTTAGTTTTTCTATGTAATTTAAATATTTATGAAATTTTTGTGGCAAAAGAGTTCTAATCCCAAAAAATTAAACCTATTATCTTTAGATTCACTACCAATTTCATAGATAGCTCTGATTTTTTCAATAAATGTGTTTTCCAAATATTTGTCTGCAGTACATAGTATATTGTCAACATGTAAAGACAACAATCCACATGCATTTTTACTATTGAGTGCCAGAAATAATGAAGACTCAATTTTAAATTTAATAATCCCAATTTGCTCTAAAGAATTTGCTATGGCTATGTACCATTCTTTATGAGCCTCTTTCAAACCATATGCATACTTCAGTAGTTTTCAAATTTGCCCCTCTTTTGTAAATCTTTAGGAAGTTGAACATATGTATCTCTATGCACTGAGTGACCTTGTAAAAATGCAACCTGACTTTGATTATACCAATTTCCCAATTACAAGTGATTGATACATTTAAAAAAAGTTTTAGAGCTACATTTGAGGATAATTGTGACTCAACTTGTTCAACACTATTTTGGTAAAACCCTCTTATTGCTATTTGAGCTTTTGTGTGTAATCATTTTTTTATGTTAAGTAGCCATCTTGATGAAATGTACAATTGACCTGTATCTGGAACTTAATCAAAAATATCATGTCTAACCCAATTTTTTAATTTATTTTCTTTTGCTTCTTTAATAATTTCAAGACTTACCAGAACTTCATGCTTATCTCTTATTATTTCACTATCAGATAATTCTTCCTCACTTTAATGAAAATTGCTTAGTATATTTGGTTTATCATTAACTTCATTCCAAATCTCATTGTCATTTTTCCAGTCCACAACACCCTTTTCCCCACAAAGTTCTTCAAAAGACAAATACTATACATTATATTGAAATTTATTCTTTCATAAACTCTTACCAAATTTATTTAACACCTTAGCAATATTGTAGTTACCATTTCCAACATATTTTAATTGATTTACCTTGCTTGCTGAGATCTATTGATTACTTCTTTTTCTGCTTTCCTTTCAGTACCACTAACTGTTTCATGATCACTTTCTTCAATATGAATAGTTGTTATTGGATTTGACTAGACCTCTGTTTCTGATTGTGGAGTGCTTGTCCTTACTTTATTGATCTTGTTATCTTTTGTATTTTTATAATCTACATTACAAGAAATAAGGTTGCATAGATGAACTTTAATCATTCTTGAACCATAATGTAAAAATAGAGCTTTTCTGTCAGTTCCTAACAATTTTGCTGGTCCTTTACATTTATGATTTTCTTGATCTTTGAAGTAAACTTCACCTTCAATGGAATAATTAGACTTTAGTTGTCATACATTACTTTTTAGTGCTCTATGTATTCCTTCTGAGCTCTCAGAAATTATATATGCCTTCCTAGGTGCATGAATCATCTTAAAAGTATCTGCTATTGTTTTGCTAACATTAATACATTCCATGGATGGTGGTGTTTTCTCTGTTATGCTAGGAAGATGTGCATTTCTGCCAAAAACTATTTGAGCAGAATTATTTTTCATCATACAAGTATATGCAACACATGTTTCTAACAACACAGACAGGTGTTCATCTTGTACATGTTCTAGAATATTAATAATAATTCCATTGTGCCTTTCAACATTTCCATTGCTTGTAGGACAATATGTGGGCATTGTAAGTAATTTGAGGTTAAAATTTTCCACTAAAATCTCTGCATTTTTGTTAGCAAATTCTCCGCCATTGTCCATAAAAATTGGTTGGTGGGCAAAAAATCAAACCCCGATACTGTAAAAAGTTTTCTATTATTTTCTCATGTTTTTTTGATCTCCCAATAACAGCCATACTAAATTAACTAAAGGTGCAAATCATATAAAGATACATTTTGATCAAATTGATGCAAATCCATTACAATGATGCTATTAAATTCACTGCTTAATGTCAAACAAATGTTTGTTCAATTTGCAAGTTTCTTATGCAAACAAAAAATGTTACAATTTATACATGCTGCTAAAACAATTTCCTTATCATGCTTTGAACTCAAATCATTTATTAATTTCCACAAAGACTCAGCACTACAGTGACCAAATTCCACATGTAATTTATGAACATTTTCTTTTCTAAAAGAGTACCATTTGTCAGAAACTCACAAAATTGAATTAACATAATTATGCAGAGACACTCCTGTTTCACCTGTAAAAATATGCCATTTAAGGGTATAATATAATGCCTTGATAAAGTAATTCTTAACTTAAAACTTTGATCAGAAAATATACAGGTATCTGTTTCAAAATTAAGTTTACATTTTGCTCTTTTAAGCACCTGTTTTCTCAATAAAAGTGACAACTTGCCATTAATAGCATTGCACTAATAATTACATTAGTTATTTAAGATTTCCAAGCAATACATTTGCATTGGATTCAATCATTTTTACATCTTTGAATTCATCTGAAAAACCCTTGACATAATATTCAAGCCACTCATGTCCACAAACACTACTCATACATGCAAAGAATTTTCTGTTGTCAGATCATAATGTTTGTATCATTTGATGTTTTAGTAATATAAGCAGAGTACATCTAACATCTGCTTATTCTTTCAGGACAATTTTGTGCTAGACAATATGTTGATTGATATTCAAAACATGCCATTGGTTTTCTATTTTTCCTGCCTGGTTCACATTACTAGGCATGGAAAATTTTGTTGGTTGTTTTATGCTGTCATTGTAGCATTTCTCAATATATCATAATTGACATCATCAGAAAGCAGTTGTTGATTATGATAACTCAAAGACATCTGCTAACATTGATAAAGTTAAGCCCAAATAGAACACAAAAAATATAGATGTGTATTCTGGTATTTCACTAACTGTTCTTCAGTTGCATGTCTTATTCTATAATTAGTCAGATAATTGAGTTTTTCCTACATTAATGTTATTCAACTTCTTAAATAATTTTTTTTTCATTTCTGCTACTATAGTTCATTTGTTTCATAGCAATATTGAATAATTAAAGAATCCATTCTTCATTAATTTTCTATTATGCTTAGTTGTAGACAATGTAATTTTTCTTTGAATTAAATGAATATTTGATTTACTTTTCCAAAATATTGATAAACATCTGATATTTTTTTAAACATCTAATGATTTTGGAAGGTATTTACACATTAATTCTTTTTTTATTTTAATTACAAATTACATTTATTCCCCATTTAAATACTTTTTCTAATTGTGATTTTGTATTTTTCTTTATGCTAGTTAACAAACAAGATGAGTACAGGAAATGGGATAGAACAAGTGATCAAAGGAGTATTACTCTTCATTTTATTGGCATAAACTTTCAATTTGAATTGATCATATAAAATGCACCATTTTCTTTATGATATTATTTAGCCCATCTTTAAAATTTAACATATTATCAATTAGTACTCCCAAAAATTTAATTTCATTACTATATATATATATATATATATATATATATATGCTATCAAACAGCAAGAATTGTCCAACAAT
>CABFPE010000676.1:259672-286114 GCA_900660155.1 Hofstenia miamia | reverse complement strand
GTTGTATTTAGCGGAAATTCCTTTTTAACTCCATGATTCAGCTTCGGCGGATTTCTGCTTAACATATTCATCAGAAAATCTTGAAAAATCGCACTTCTTTGTTCATTAGACAAGTGGTAAGTTGGACGTAATCTTTTTGTAGCCATTTTAGGTTTGTACCAGCAACAAAAAAATTTAACTTATTAATTAAAAATGAAGCCATGGAAATTTTTTGGTCCAGACGTAATACATAGATCGTAATCTATCAAGGAAAATTAATAAAGCTTAAGGTTCACCAAAAACAGTGATAATCAGAAGGGTCTATCCCAAATGTAAACATTATTTCAGAACAGAGGGAGTATTTGTTTGCTAGATGCCATTAATGGGCCATTGTCGCACTAATAATGGCCACAAGAAACTGATAAATAATACTTTTTGAAAATTGAAGTCAAACTTGAATGTAATGCATATATTTATATACAATAATATAATAAATTATTAGTAAATTGTGAAATTTTAAGATGTTTAAAACTTTTTGTTTTGTTGGTTATGGTTGGCAAATGAATGGCCATTATTGGCCATTGATCCCATAAATTCACCATTGGTTACACGGCAATGCTAGCTATTTAGGCATTTACTTCTGCTGGAATTGATTTTTTCCAATTATCAGTCGAAGTTTTGGGACGTTGTTTACCCCGTTGCTATTAAGCACATAAAGCGCATTGCTAGTATGGCATTAGTTCGGATTGCAGAGAGTGATTTTTCATATCAGTTGCTCATCTGATTTAACAACTCTCTTACAATAATGTATTACCTCACTGCTTCTCTCAAGATACTTTTTTAAGGCTTTTTATTGATGCTTGAGAATGCTGTCTCCATCAAATTTTCCGCTTTTCCAAGGCTTTCCATCTTATATGTAGCTCACTTATAGTGAAGAGGAAAACGATAGTTTATGATATAATTTAAAGAACATCACCTTTAATAGTACCATCTTGATTTATACATAACATAATTCACAAATATTGAAATTCAACAATGTAATCGAATATAATCTACAATGAAAAATTTTGTAAGATTTTAGTCCAGTGGTGTCGCATTTACACTACTTAAATTTCCTGCATTCATTTTTTCAACACATTAAGTTAATGATAGTTAGCAATAACTACAGCTCATTACACGTGTGCATTCATTACACTAAGCTAACAAATAGCAATAGAGTGTTAGGACATTCAAGATCCTGAAGAGTTTTCACACTAAAATTTAAATTAAGCCAGGGAAAATCATTTAGAAATGCTTACCTGAGGAAATTGAGTGGAAAATTTTAAAAAGAAACGTTATCCAAATTCTACAAGCACAACTATACAATTGAGAATGCCAGGGAATAACAATTAGAATGTCATCTGCATACCCTAGTAAACCAAAGTGATCAAAAATTGCATTAAAATGGAAAATGCATTTTTAGCAATTTGAAATTGCATTTAAATGCCATTTTAATGTCATTAAATTATATAATATCGAATGAAAACTAGTAAATTTTAATGACATTTGTATGCCAAATCAATGAAACTGTTAGAAAATTTGAAAATATTTCTGAAAATTGTAAACATGATTTTAATGCACCGGTTTGATCACCAATGCCGCCACTTTACATTTAGGGGCCCGGTACGAGTTGTCAATATGAGGCCCATAATCCTTAATTTTTTGTATGAAATTTTCTGTACCTGTTTTCGTGAATAGCAGATACTTTTTACATATAAAATTGTTTGTACATATTCATGTATTCATATGTATTAAATATGTGCAGGTAGCGGTACTACCCGCGGGTACCCGATTTTACCCGCCCATACCTGCGGATACGGACGCGTACGCATACAACGATTACGGCTATAAAGGCTTCCATTCCACTTAACGTGTAATTTATTCTTTTCAATTATAAACACAAAATAAGAAACAATTTCTGAAAAGCAATACATTGTTTTAATAAAGCACTCTTAGAATTGATAGTGATTTTGTTTAAAGCATGCAGCAACAGCCCTTTAAAAAATTATGAAGCTTGATTCAATCATAAGGTTGCGTAGATTCACAATTAATAGCCAAATTTAAAATTTAGAGCAATGCACTTGACGTATTTGAATAAATAAGTCTTGAATCATTGTAATGATTCCCTCAGCAACTCAAGTGGCTCGAATAATTTAGTAGTAAAAAATTCATAAAAAATTAAAAGTAAGAAATACAAATTGCTAAGCCAATAAGTGTAATATTTTAATCTTCAGTGTGTGAGAGGATTATTTTAGCTAACGCCTGTGGCTGGATAGTGGCCAACGTTCTAACTAGAGATTCTTAGGCCCTAATGAAACAAGATTTGTCTGTCACATTTCTATTTCATTGCACCAAATAATCCAATTATCCCATCCTATGGCAAAACATTGTTTGTTAACTTAACCTTAAACAGCCTGGGGATAGTTAAAAAATTTTAATGATCCTATAAATAAATTTTTAAACGCTTATAACTCAAAATCTATTGATGGTGTGTCCAATCTGAAAGCACCGCATAATAAAGGAGAGTCTCCTCTTTGCACATATCAAGAAACAGTAAAAGTTCTTGTTGCCTCCAGGGGCTCAAAACCTTCCAAATACATTAACACTAAATATAGAGAGAATTTTAAAAAAAATTCGAAAATTTCTAAGAAAACTTGTTAATCTATTCAACAATCTCTGCCACAGCAAAAAGCTTTAATAGAGATTTCAACATTGCATTAATATACATATGTTCCCTCATGCCTCAAGATTTTCAAATTTTGACAATAGGTTTGGAGAAAATTCTTTGTAAATGTGGAAACACGGTTTGTCCTTTAAGTCGGGCGCTAGGCTGCCTAAGGTTAAGCATCCAATTCAACAGTCCTTTCTCTTAATTTCCAGACTATGTAATTGACACTAGTCAATAAGGAACACATACAATTGAACAACTCTAATTTAATGCAAATTTGTTTTTTTGTAAAATATTTAGAAACCTAAAGGAAATATCATAAGTTGGTGTTGCATTATACAGAGATGGACATGGGCCGGGCCCACGATTTAGGGAATTACGGACAAAAAACGGTGCGAATAAAATGAATTGGAACAAGCTTGTAAATATAAATAAATTTTACGCCTATCCCTGCAATAACTTATTAATATAGTGGGTAGGTAAAAAGATCTGCTACAAAAGGCTGATTAATAAACAAAAAATCTGCAGAAAATTTAATGTGTTGAAATGGATCAATAATATTGACGGGCCAAAAACAGGCTCCGAAAATTCCAACATGGATCGAAAACCGGCTTGAAGTAATAGTTGACGGGTTGGGCCTGAAAATTTCGGCCCGTGTCCATCCCTGGTATTATAGTAGCTGGTTTCGATGATTTTATTCACGGTCTCGATTTGATTTCTTAGATACATTACATCATCCGTGCCTCGCAAGGACGGGGTGACTAGACTGGCACTCATCCTGCATAGGACTTTACCAATCGACAAGGTGTGCTGGCCATTTACTTTGCAATTAATTACTTTGGTCGAAATATGTAAAAAAATATTCTAAATTCCTAAGAGATTTGATGCTGTAAATGTGATTTTTGTGGAAAATGAGTTCGTCCGATAACATAAACATTTATTGGGCCTAATAATGCTTAACTTAAATTAGAATTTAAATGCATTAATCGAAATCATCACTTTATGTGTACCATTTCTTCATGTATAACAAATGAACAAATAAATGCATCAATAATATAAAAATCAAATATTTATTTTGGAAAAGAGCATATACAACAAATATCGGTAGACATTGAAATATATTTGAGTCGAATATTCGCAATGAGCCAAATTTAAGAACTTTTAAAAACTACTAAATGAAAATTTACTCGCAAAACTATTCAAGCACTTAAAATTTTTAGTGAAATTAATAACATTTTTGCCTTTGTAAAATGATTTTTTTATTATTTATATCAAGTAAATTTTAATCATTTATTGTAGTTTTTGTATATAATATTGCGAAATTATATTATCATTTTTCTATATATATATATATATATATATATATTTCTAAATTTATATATAGTGTTTTTAAAAATGACAAGAAAATAAAGGTTATTTAATGTCTTAGCTCAAATTTTGTTAATTTGTATTTCATTGATTAAGCCAGATTGCAATTTTTTATTGTGAACTGAGGAAGTTGTAAACGATTTTCAAAATTCGAGGAATATTGCAAGCACACCGCAATGAAGTGAAAATTGTTTCCATTAAGCTATTCTGTAGGTTTATACTGTAATGTATGCAGTTTGGTCAACTGCTATTTTAAGTAATTATAAGGTTGATGGAGTCAAATGTTTTTTGCCTAGCTTCATTGGATGATTTCTTTTGAAAATTTCAAGAAGTTTGTAAAATAATTTAGCAAAAATATGGAAAGTTTTCAAAAAATTTAGAAATTTGCGAAAGGTTTTCATATTATTTCAAAATTTGCCAACTCTTTGGCCAGTAAGTGCCAAATATTTGAAATCAATTTGTAAATAGAATGTGAAAAGTTGGCACTAATTTTGGAAATTTTCCCGAAATTCTACAAACTCTTTTACTAGGTTATTGCCAATTTATTGTAGGTCAAACAAATTCTGACTCAAGCAAGTCCGGTTTATCTGCTCTGGCTAAAACTGGTGAAATCCTGTCTAGTTAAAACATGGCAACAAATTTTTTACTGATCGCGCTTATTAAGAAGTTTTCCATTAATTATCCTATATGCCATTTAGAAGAATCTGCTGTTCGAAAAAAACATCACTGCAAGATAAATAATTAATGATCATTGCAGCGCACAATTAACAGAGTTGGAAACGGAAATGTAAGGTAGGCAACAGTTAATACTACCCGAACAGTGTATGGCCGGCAATTCTTGTTTAAATTATATATATATATGTATATAATCTTTTTTTAATCTAGAAAATTACAAATGTTGATGAAAGCAGCTGATATTGCATAGTGCACTGTTCAAACTAATATAACTATATTTCTTATAAAATACCATTTTGGTATTTTCTATACATCAATTCTTTAACCAGTCTCTCATTTTTCAGTGAATCAAAATTGTGAACGATTCAGTTTATTCAATTAGTTCATTTTTGTACAGTAGTTCAAATATATAAAACTAAGAATAGGATTATTAATCATAATGATTTACATTGCTGTGGCATTGAACCTCACTTAGCATTTAATATTAAATATGAAATTAAACAAATATTTTATAAATTTTTTAAAAAAATTGACAAAATTCAAAACATAAACAAAAATCTTGCGAAATATGCTCAACTTAAATAAAAAAATTAATTATGCTGGCAAGGTGAATTAACATATTAATGTTGTCTGAAGACAAAGATGGTATCATTCAGTTGGCTAAGATGAGAGCACGAGTAATACATTCCTCAATTATTACAATATATGTAATTTAAATTCAAATAGTTATTGCGAAAGTATATATACCGGTTATCTCCATACTAAATATATTTAAGTTCGTGTGAGTGTTGTGGGAGTAGGTATTTTGGGAAAAAATAATAACTATATGAAATAAAAATTTCAGACGGTTTCTTGCCAAATGAAACATTTTTGGATATTCCAAAGCAAAAGCGGGAAATATATATATATATATATATATATATATATATATATAATGGCCTAATCTGGTGGTATGCATATAAGTATTGAAAACTTGTCTTTCTTAACTAGCATATTAATATAGATATAGCCAGTCAGAGGCCCAGCAAGAAAATATATTTGAGGGGGTGCATTAGCAAAATTGCTGCCCCTGCAAGAGCTTCAATTAGAATTTCTCAGTTTTATTCTTTACGCCTACAGCATGCATAGCATAATCTTGATAATNAATCAAAATTGTGAACGATTCAGTTTATTCAATTAGTTCATTTTTGTACAGTAGTTCAAATATATAAAACTAAGAATAGGATTATTAATCATAATGATTTACATTGCTGTGGCATTGAACCTCACTTAGCATTTAATATTAAATATGAAATTAAACAAATATTTTATAAATTTTTTAAAAAAATTGACAAAATTCAAAACATAAACAAAAATCTTGCGAAATATGCTCAACTTAAATAAAAAAATTAATTATGCTGGCAAGGTGAATTAACATATTAATGTTGTCTGAAGACAAAGATGGTATCATTCAGTTGGCTAAGATGAGAGCACGAGTAATACATTCCTCAATTATTACAATATATGTAATTTAAATTCAAATAGTTATTGCGAAAGTATATATACCGGTTATCTCCATACTAAATATATTTAAGTTCGTGTGAGTGTTGTGGGAGTAGGTATTTTGGGAAAAAATAATAACTATATGAAATAAAAATTTCAGACGGTTTCTTGCCAAATGAAACATTTTTGGATATTCCAAAGCAAAAGCGGGAAATATATATATATATATATATATATATATATATATATAATGGCCTAATCTGGTGGTATGCATATAAGTATTGAAAACTTGTCTTTCTTAACTAGCATATTAATATAGATATAGCCAGTCAGAGGCCCAGCAAGAAAATATATTTGAGGGGGTGCATTAGCAAAATTGCTGCCCCTGCAAGAGCTTCAATTAGAATTTCTCAGTTTTATTCTTTACGCCTACAGCATGCATAGCATAATCTTGATAATTCATTTTATAATTATCAAAATATTCAAAAATTACATCTAGAACATGTATGTGTATGATCACTACTGTATATTAAATCACTAGGATTACTTGAAAAAATAATGATTATTCAAATTTTTGCTTTTTCACAGAAAATTTTCCTGTCCTAATTATAAATGTCCCTAAATCTTAATTATAATGTTGAAAAAATGACAAAATATCTCGCAAGCAAATCTAAAGATTGTATTGTATATTGGTAATATAGTAAAGCAATTTCAGCTTCACCACAAAATACTATATCACGCAATTCTATTCAAATTAATCTTTTAAAATTTGAAGCTTTTTAATGTTTCCCTACCCTACTTTAATGGTAAAACTCTTTCTGCTAAAAAGTCGATGATGTACAAAAATTTAGTGGAATTTTGAATGTCTCACCAATACCATAAACAAATCAAAGTGAACTGAAATAGAAATGAAATACAAATATGTAATAACCAATTGTTGCAGTTTCAATTGTAGTGCTCGTATTATTGCAATATCCATTTCCAAATTTTCTTTCAAATATTTTTCACAATATAAGAGCATAAGTTCTTCCAGTCGGTTTTCGCCCATTACTATTTTCTAGCAGTTCTTGCTAATTCTGAGCTTACTAAGTGATCATTCATTGGAAGCAACGGCCATCGGGATGCATGTTTCAACAAGAAAATGAAATTGGTGACGCATTGTTCTATCCTGACTTCCACTAAGCTGAATTTATTTTTTACTGATAATTGATGACCTATAAGTGTTTGAAAACAATATTATGTATGTCAAATCAAAAAAATACGAAGATAGGATTAATATTTAATAAGACACAGCAGTGGTCCGCACTCCTGCCTGTTTTAAATATTCAGTTTACTCTTTAAATCGAAAAAATTTTGACAAAACTAAAATATTTTAAAAACTTAGGTCATGAAATGCATTTTCAGTGTGCATTTTTGAAACTTGAAAAATTTCGTTGATCTTCACCCTGCTTTTGGTCATATTCACCTGATCGCGACTGAGAACGCCCCGTCTGAAAATCCTGCATACTTCCCGGAAACATTGAATAGTAAATTGAAATTGACTAGGCAAAGGTTATGATATAACACCTTGTGTTATATTGCCCATGGATGGGCGATTTTTCTATGGTGTTGGATAAAAAAGCTAGGCCTATCAGAGTATTCTCAAGGCTATAGGTAGAAACACCTAAAGATTATAAATACAAAATTTAAATATAGATGTAGACTTTCTGAATTGAAAATCAAAAAAGTTATATAAATTTTTCTAGAAGTTATAAAAGACTTCCTTCAAAATCAAATTAGGCAACATTGAAGCTAATTGTTCGTTTAGAAGAATAAAACAAGTCAGTAACCCGAAAATATAAACAAAGCATGTCACCCTAGTAATGTCTGAAATTCAATAACTATATTTACAAAAAAACAGAAATCAGTTATTCATTTTTTTCATTGCAAAAAATGGAGAAATGGATAGACTTATTAAATAATGCAATTTAGAAAATGAATTGAAAATAAAATGAATCTATTACATCTGCTAAATTCTTATTTTGCTGCCCCTCTGAGAAAAATATTCGGGGGGTGCATCACCCCCAGCACCCCCGGTTAGCTGGACCCCTGTAGCCAGGGCTGGCATGTTTCAAGCACTACCTGCTTAAAACATGTTTTAAACACTGTTTAAAACAACTTTTTTTAGTATGATTTTTTACATGTTTCTTTTTCAAATTTATTTAGAACTTTATGAAAAGCTTGAAAATTTTTTTTTGGGTTTCGTCCATTTTTATTTTCATAACCGATTTTCTACCACAAAACAGTTAAACTTGAGTTTTTTTTACATCTATGCTACTAAAAATAATTGTTGATATGATTATCATAATTTAAAGTTTGCAACTATATGTATTTTCAGTAATACTTTAGTACCTTGAGGTAGGCCTGGTTAAGAGTAAAAAAACATTGTTTAAAATGTCTAAAACGTAAATTTTGTAAAAAATGATTTTTTTGCCAATCCTGGATATAGATACATAAAATTATTAAACAGTAATAAAATTCGTACTACATCATGTTATCGAGAACTTCGATCCGGTTAAATCCACTTACGTATTTAGTTAGGGACGCACAACACTAACTAGCCTTTATTCAGATCACAATTGTCATTACATTATTAGGTTGTTTACATGATACACCTAATGTTGGCCTACTAACATTGTAAACTTATGAATCCAAATATTTGAATCTTTAATTGGAAAATGTCTGAAACTGTTGCGAAATATATAATAATGCATTGACATTCATTTCTTTTGTGCATAGCTTGCAGACAGATTGAAATTGGTTAAAATTCGTTAACAATTTTACATTTAAGAGCACATTTACTAGAAAGCGCAGACAATGTTATTAAAGTACGCGTTATAGGTAGTGAAAGTAGAATGCCTAAAGCTTGTCTACAATGCATTGCATAAAATTATAACTTATTTCGCAGGTAGAGAGCGCAATAATTGATTTGATATTTAAAAATAGGTTAATTAATGGAAGGAAACTGTGTCTAAAAATCAAAAGATGTATATTATAGGAAAAGCATAATTATGCAAAATCCGCTAGATGTCGTATCATTGCGTAAGTGTTCCCATTACACATGCTTATATTTTATTCCTTTCGTTTTTTTCTAAAGAAATTATTTAGGAATTGTTAGTTTCTTTATAGAGGAAATATACTAAAATAGTGAGAAGCTAATTCAAGTATTCTCTGCTTCTAACTGCGTCAACATGTGAGTTCAAATTTCTTTTAATTGAAACGGATATATTTAGTTCATTGTGCATATAAAGTATGCATTGCACAAAAACTTATTAATCTTTTTTATCAACTTTGGAAAAATTACGTCTACAGCGCATGTAAAAAACATGGGCTTTTTTGAAATTATACCTATATTCATTGAATAAACCATTACTTACTGAATTCCAAGACATATATAAATAAGAAATCTGTGTAACAATATTTCTATATTTAGAGATTTATTGGTGCTAATTTTCTGCATTTTATGTAAAAGGTTAGAGTGAAATTTTAGATCACTTTATCGAGCTTGATGTTGACATTCAATTATTTGAATTAATATGTATGTCTTAATGCATAGTAGTTTCACAGTTATAATGTAACATACATGAATATAACAGAAGACTAAGTCTTGACCAAGATTATTAAATCAATTTTTCTGATTAATTGTTGTTCCAAAACAAACAAAGATATTTGATTTCCATTTCCCGATCCCACTTCCTGGAGATTGAATTATTAATAAGGAAATGGGATGATTTTTTTTCTTGTTACTCAAACTCCGCATTAATAGGATTTATTGTCATTTTCCGTTTTTACTTCTACACAAAAATGGAGTGAAGAATTATACTTGACTTAGATCTTAGTTTCAAATGAAACCTCTAAAAATCCAACTTATTAAAGAAGATATATATATATATACATATAATACCACCCGAACAGTGTACAGCCGGCAATTCTAGTTTAAATTATATATATATATATATATATACTATGCAAGTATATTATATGTATATAAAATTCTTGCATAGTATATATATAGTATATGAAAATTAGTTCATGCATAAAGAATAGTATAATAAGCCCTGGAAGCATACAAGCTTCTAATTGGAAGAAATTAGTAAGAAGCGCTAAATGCAAAGTAGAAGCATGCAATGCTTTTCAGCTACATTCTCAGTAATGAATTACTACTTGAGACGAAAAATATACAAATCTGAAATGACATACATTTGAAATTGTTTATTTGAGATTGACGCAAATACATATATACGTGGAAATATAGTGCATACATTTTGTTATTGTAATTACAAACTATTGAATATTATGCTATGTTCATAAAGATTTGGATTTTGTTAATTTCTCAAAGTGGGTTCGGTGCAGATATATATTAAGAATAGTAGATATACATTTCAATGCAATGCAGTAAAATTAAATAAATATAAATCATCCATATTTATAATGTCGCTGGGCAATAAGTATTACTATATAATTTAGATGATAACCATTTTATCTAATAATCTTTTATTATTTAATATTATCTATATATATATTATGTATATATTATATATATATATATATATATATATATATATATAATTTAAACAAGAATTGTCGGCCGCACACTGTTCGGGTGGTATTAACTGCTGTCGACATTAAATTTCCGTTTTCCACTCTGTTAATTGTCCGCTGCAATGATCATTAATTATTTACCTTGCAGTGATGTTTTTTCGAGCAGCAGATTCTTCTAAATGGCATATATGATAATTAATGGAAAACTTCTTAATAAGCGCGATCAGTAAAAAATTTGTTGGCATGTTTTAACTAGACAGGATTTCACAAGTTTTAGCCAAAGCGTATAAACCGGATTTGCTTGAGTTAGAATTTGTTAAACCTAAAATAAATTAGCAATAACCTAGTAAAATGGTTTGCAGAATTTTAGGAAAATTTCCAAAATTAGTGCCAAAATTTCACATTATATTTACAAATTGATTTCAAATATTTGGCACTTACTGGTCAAACAGTTGACACATTTTGAAATAATATGACAAACGTTTCCAAAATTTGCTAAATTTTTCATAAACTTTCCATATTTTTGCTAAATGATTTTACAAACTTCTTGAAATTTTCAAAAGAAATCATCCAATGAAGTTAGGCAAAAAAAATTCAACTCCATCAACCTTATAACTACTTAAAATAGCAGTTGACCAAACTGCATACATTTCAGTATAAACCTACAGGATAGAAATTAAAAATGTATGTATAATCTTAATTGTGCTAGTTGAATTGAATGCAATATAAACACACAATTCATTGTATTGTAGATGTAAATGCAAACAAATTGAATAAAATGAAAAAATCTTGAAAAGTTCTTGGGAGTTTTCTTGACAAAACTTGCAAACACGTTGCAAGAAATTTTGTATAAATGCTAAAAATATTAATTAGAATTTTTAAAATTTCACAGAATTGCCAAGAAATATTGAGATTAATTCAAAAAGGCAATATTACATGTTCATGAAGTTTTAAACATTATAGTTCAAAGCTATCAAAAATGCTACTAAGAGTATTAACAAATAGTTTGCAAATTATTACTAGCATAATCAGTTGACTGACACTGGAGGCAAATTTTCGAATTATGACAAAAGACATACAAATATAGACTAACCAGAATTATTTTATCATTGGGAGATTACACATAAATTTGAAATTTCATTTTTTCATTGACCAAATTTTCGAATAACTTAAGAGTCAAAAATGTTTAGTTGATGTACATAAATTAGTACAATTCATGAATAAATTATTTTCGAGATTTTATTGTATTTATATATTATAAGTTGAGAAAAATTTGAAATAGAAAAAAAGTTTTTCATAATACATTGCCTTAAATTGAAGAAACCATAGAGACACAATAATAATAAAATTTAACTATAAACATATTACTGCAACTATTGTCAGCTGATGAGGTTTACTACTATTTTGGTTTTTACAATAAATAATTATAAATATAACCAATGCAAACAAATTTATGTGATACCGTAATATTTTACTTCAAGAAATATTTAAAAATCTTTGCGCGAACATTATATGTCAAGATATTTTCAATATATATTTTCAAGATCTTTGCAAGAAATCCACAAAAAAAGTTCTTGATAATTGTTTTAAAAAGCTTCTAAGATCTTTAAAAGAAATCAGAGAACAGAGATTTATTCATGAACTTTTCAAGTTTTCCAAGTTATCAAACTAATGATGTCGCTTCTATATCATAAATCGCCATTGTAGCTTATATTTATTATTTTTGCTTGATTATCACAACGTTTACGGTATTTTTGTTAACTTTTCCGTTGCTTCCTCGATCATATAATAATATTTTCTCAAAATTATAGCATTCCTAAAAGTTAATGCGTCGCGGTTTTCAAAAATTTGTTCGATTTCAGTTTTTTTGCAATTCAAAATCTCAATTATTGCTCGTAACCCGAATCCGTCGAATATGGAATCAATTTTCCCATATGAATACTGTACATGTAAAACGGATTCATCCGTCCCGAAATCTTAAGAGCCTTTATTTTTTTTAAAATAAGCATTTTAGACCAATATGAGCGATTGTTTTTATTTAAAATATTTGAAAATTTCACCCAAAATTTTTTACTAAAAAATTGATCAATATATTTTTTTGGCTTTTGTAAAATTTGAGTATTCTATGCTAAACATAATCAACTAGGTAAGAAACATCAGTAAACAAATGCATATTATCCTTGGAATTTTTATTGTCTTAAGCATGCTTTTTAACATTGAAAAGAACCTTTCCATGGAAACTGGAGAGCACTGGTTATTTCAAGCACTCCATATTCTGTAAGATTTAATAAACCGATTGCACCGATTATTCATTAAGTCATGAAATCTAGAGTTTTCAATTTTCGGCGAAGCATCCAAAGTTGAGGTTGATTCAGACTCAATGCATTTTACAAGCCCATTTCATTTCATAGTAATTTATGGCATTCACTAACTTTTGCACTATTGCCTCATTGATAGGATAGCAATTCTTGCTCTCTCAACAATGAAACCGTTAGCAATGTCATTTTTATAAACATTGGCTAAATATTATAAATAGTAATTATATGCTTCCTCTAACGTATCTCCATTTTAATAGGTAAATAAAATTTTTCAGCGATATTTTCCCATGTTTTTATAACCAAGAAATTTATATTTTCAAAAGCTAAACCAATTAGAAATGAGGTTCAAGGCTTATACTTAGAGGCTTCCTCGTACTTAAATTTTTGGGTACAATTTTAAATCAAAACTCATAAATTTCATTAAATCCTTTGCTATTATGAAATGTTGTTAATTTTTTGTATTAATGGTATTAGAAGCTCTTTATGAAAATTATTCATAAATTGTTTCTCTTTCAAAAAATTTGACCTAAAAATTTGACCACAAAGAAAATTTTTTTACCTAATTCCAAATGTTGTACAATTTTTTAATTTATTTTACCTTAAATTTGTTAAAATATGCATGCATTGCATTAAAACAATTAAATTTCTAAATATTTAGACAAAGTTGACCTTTATTTCAATTTTGACATTTTTTTACTTTTGTTCGCCTGAGTAATAACGTATTAAAAATAAAGAAGGAATATAATAAATTTACTTTATCAAATTTATTTTTATTTACCATTGGTACTGACGGTGACGGCGACGGTGTGATAGAATGGAGGAGAGGGGTAGGGGAGGTTACTCTTTTAAGACGAGTAGGAGGCTCGGCTTCAGGTGTCATATCTCATTCTTTTAGCTAGCGGCTCTTCAAATCGCAGGCAATTTTTTCCATTAAAAATCGTTCAATAGACACTTGATTTTTCTCTTCTGCAAAATTTTGCGGAATGGCATGATAAAATTATCGTTAATTAATTTAACAGCATGGATAGCCATTGTTTTGTTCGAACTATACTTTTCTTCAAATGCTTGCAATTCATTCCATGTTTTAATCATATCACATATGAGTTCACTAGATGCTGCCCTTGTCCTCTACCCCTTCCTCTGATGATAGCTCTTCAATCACCGACGTCTACTTTTCTTCCTGAAGAGAAGAGAGATCTTCAATGAGGCATTATCCTTCACTCTTTGAAGTACATGTAATGCATATAAATATCAACAGAATTATGCAATGCATTTAATTTACTTATCTGTATTAGGAATTGAAAAAATTCAACGGATTTACTCTGTCGGGATATACATTTTTCAGCAAAAATATTTGTCGAATACGGAAGCGAATTTCAGCTTCAATAAATGTTCGTATCCCGAATTGGTCGAATGCTTGGACATTCGTATACGAGGTTTCACAGTATATAGCTTTGGTGCACTCTATAATAATATTTTATGTTAAATTGATATGTTACGAAAAAATGTAAAAAATGCTTGCACATTTCAGAATATTGCAAAAACCAATCTTAAGAAATTTGCAAAATTCAATAGATTCTCAAAAATTCGCATTTGCCAAAAGTCGTGTACCAAATTTGGACTATACTACAGCTGTTAAAAAAAATCAATTCATTTATCTCTGAAATATATTCTGAATAAGCAAAGCACCGTTTCCTATTGAAACAAGTCTTGAATATAATCAACCTATACCTATGCATGCATTATTGAAGTTACCTACAAAAGTTCTTGCCTCACCTATATTCCCACGATAAGGTGCTAATATTTCTTAATAAAAAGTAAATAACTTACTGAGATTAACGAACGATCTCATATTTTTACCGACAACCCGATCCGAACCATAGATTAATACCAATATCTTACCCAAACATTTATAGTTCAACTCAAGTTTCATTTTAACATTTTCAAGAAATTAGTTCATATGAACAAAGAATACTAATTGTGAATTTCATGAATTACAGGAATATTTTATTTCTTTCCAAACCACAAATTTCATTGGCTAATAATTATTATTCACGTAAAGTACATTACGTCATATATTTTAACATAAATATACACTAATCATTTTTGTTTCTTTTAGAACAATATTTTAGCATCAAAAGTGTTTTCAAATTTTTATGAAGCAATACTAGTACTGTTGATAGGAGCTAGAAATGTTAAGCAAATCAAATTAATTGTTCTGACTCATTTATGTAGAGTTTCGGACCCTTTGTTCAATTTGCTGTTTGGGTCTGATTTGGTCAACACGGAAGCTTCTCTGATGAAAATGAATTTGTTTGTTAGAAGATATCTAACAAATAAGCAAAGAATTTGATGAGAAAAGCCCTATTGCACTCCATAGTAAAATACGGAAAGTGGTTTCGACATTCTCAAAAGACGTTCTTTGGGGTAATTGAAGTAGGTTGGGATTGCAGTTACCATTATTGGTTTTCTTAATGACATTTTTCCACAGTTTTTTGTTCTTGTGAATTTATTGATTATTTTTCTTTGACTATTGTGTTACGCAATCAGAAATTTCTCAGAATTAGAAACCAAGCAAATCGAATTTTAACATGGAAATGTACATATAATTTCGCTAGATGGCATTAATATTGAAAACTAGAATAGCGGATTGCAATTTGCTTTTTTAAATATCGTTGACATTCTTAATAGCCAAATAATTTAAAAGAATGCGCACATACAATTCACATATTACATGTATTTAACATTTTGAGTGCCATTTATATTATATTGAAGTTGACAGGATTCATTTTAACCGCCCATATGCATACTAGGTGTGAGCTCAAAGGTTGTTCAAAACCAACTTCATGATAATGCAATTCAATATTTTCAATATATAGTTAGCTCAAATTTTCCTCGCCAATACAAAAACATTTTTTCCTAGAAATATATGTAATTCGAAACTTAGATTCATAAACAAAGAAGTAACATAAATGTATATTATGTATATCATGTAAATATGTATGTTCTTTTAATACATTTTTTCTCTAAATATATTAAAATTGAGTAAGTTCAATGTCCGTAGTCTAGTGTTGCAAGTGGGCTAAATTTTTTTAACGACTCAATATATCTCAATCAAAGTAGAAGTTTAAAATTTGATCCAACCCAGCCGTGTCAGTGAGCAGAAATTTCTAAGTTTGGCTCGGCTCGGCTCGATTAAATTTTGAGTAAGTTCTTTCAATGAGGCAAGTTTCGGCTCGATATTTTTTTTACAATATTGCACTGTCAGAATATTTTACATAGCTCTTCCTATTATTTAATAAAAATTTCTAAAATAAAGTTATAAGCAAGGCATATTGAATAAAAAAATAAGAAAAATCTGCATACTCAAATTAACAAGCAGTACTATAAATTTGCTTTGCTTAAAAAAGCTACTATGTTTTCTTTTCCTTTCACCAGTTCAACTTCAAAATTATAGTCAGACAACATCATTTGCCATCTTCTCAATCGTTGACTCACTTTTGTGTTTGAAAACAGCAACACACATGCGTGATTATACACAGTTTAAATTTTCGGCCAACTAAGAACTTTCTGAGTTTCTCTATCGCACTGACAACTGCAAAAGCCTCCTTTTCGGATATGTGCCAGTTTCTTTCGTGCCCCTGCAAGGACTTGCTGTAAAAGTAAACAGGCTGATCATGTTTTTCCAAGACTGCTGCAATAGATGAATCGCGAGCATTTGTATAAAGTGTCAATTCTCCTTCACCAAGCACGAACAACGCAGCTTTTGATAGCTTTCTTCAAATCCCAGAATGCGTTCGCATGATGTCTATTTCTTCTTCCTATTTCATTGCTTTTTTGAGTTCTTAGAATGGGGCTGCTACTTTAGAGAACCGAGAAATGTATTCCCTATATCAGTTGCTCATCCCTAAAAAGCGGCTCAACGCTTCAGTTGTATTTGGCTGAGCAAAGTTGATAATTGGAGTGACTCGATCTGGATTTGGCGAAATCCTCTTTCCTTCAACAATGTGACCGAGAAATGTAACCTTGTTTCCCGTCGTACTACACAATGTGTTTGTTACTACCTTCTAGTAATTATCGCGATAACAGTCTTATTCATGAAAAATCAAGATCTTCTCAATAAACTAGGATTTCACAAAAGTGAGAACTCTTGCTCAAGATATGCATGAGTTATTCTTACAATAAATTGCAGAAAATACAAAAATTTTCGTAGTTCAAATACTAATAAATATACAACCACAAACTTACGACATTAAAGCAAAAGTATATGTATTTTATGACAGAGTAGATTAGTTAATATATATTTTTACCAACTAATTACGGTATGAGAAGTTGCATAAACCACTTCATGTAAAATGACTAAACATCTATTACTACGCATTAATGAAAGAAATATTACTAACGTAATAACCTGCAATAAAGCCTTCACGATTGTGCAACCGTGATTGAGATGAAAATAATATTTCAACCCGAAATAATTGGAAATTACATACTCGCATTAACATACCGTACATACATGAGCAAATCCAAACACTTAAGAAACAGACAACCAATCAAATTATGGTTTGTACTTAAAACCGTCCTGCAATATCTTAAATTTGCCGAAATGTATCCTGAAACTGTCATAAATATTGCTTAAAAAGAGCCTAATTGGGACATTGATTATAGAGACATGCATGTAAGACGATAATTTCAATAGATATGCACTAAATAAAATTTCATTTCGTTATGAATGAATGAATGTCCATGATTTTCTTATATTTAAAACAAATTATTATTTAATATTCAAAAGACTCCTTTAACACTCCTTGAAAATATATTTACATCTATTGTTTCAAATTAAAAAATTATTGAATACAAATGAAATTTATACTAACAGCAAATGCCTTTTTGTGTTAAAATTTGCTAAAAATTATTTGGCAGTGATTTACATTCTTATGACTGCAGTAAGATGAGTTCTGCCAAATTTAAATACCAACCTCAATTTAGTAACGCAACCTAGCAACACAATAAGAAATACACTCTGTTTAAAAAAATTGTTTGATTGCAATGTTTTAGTTTAAATAATGATTTGACGCACAACCCTTATATTCTGCAATAATCTCAGCACTTAATTTGCAATTGTAGCACTACATTGAGATTATTGGGATATATATATATATATATATATATATATATATATACAGTGGAGCAGCCAGGGGCCACGATGCCATTGCCCCCTTGGGTTGGTCATCCATGTCCTATTTGGTGTTCAGAAGCATGTGAAAGAAGTTTGTCCGAACGCTCTGTATACCCATTGTTTTTCGCAATGTCTGAACCTAAGCATAGTGAAGGCCTGCAGTATCAGAGAAATTCAGTCAGCCTATTCTCTGATGAATGAAATAAGCCTAAATTTCAGAGAATCTAATAAGCGCATGATGCTGCTGCAGGAAACAATTTCCGAAGTATATCCCAACAGTGCCCATCAACCCACCCCTCGGTGGGTGGAAAATCAACAAGCTTTCTTTGTGTTCAAACAGTTACATAACGCCATCATTTTGCGGGACTTTGAGAACCTTTTTTTAGTGGATCAATGGAAATAGGAAAGGCAACACACTTCCATAAAGCCATGACAGATGCCAGCTTCTTGATAGTAATGCAAGTTATTTCGTTTGGATTGTCTGTCACCAAACCCCTATCAAAGAATTTACAAAGTGTACAACAAACATTGTACCTCGCCATCAGCAGGGTCCAAAGCTGTGAAGACGTTTTGAGGCATTATCGAAACCACAATGCAGTCTTTCAGAAGTTGCTTAGCCAAGCCGAGAAATGATATGGGGGAAAAATTCTAATGCCTCGAATGATAGGCCGACAACATAACAAAGCAAATCCACTTGCGGCCTCACCAGAAGAATACTACAGAAGAACATTTTTTTGCCGTTTTTACACACTCTGACTGAGCAACTGAGAGAGAGGTTTACTTCTCAACAGAGTTGCGGACTTCAGTTACAAAACCTTCTTCCTATTTTCTGTGTTGACATGGAGTCTTCCTGCATCAGAAATGCAATTATCTACTATAAACGGTTTTTAGAATATTCTATGGATGTGGTGGAGACGGAATATTTCAGATGGTTTTGCTATTAGAAGAGGCAAGAAATTGGTGCCTGCCCAGCTCAAGTCCTGCAAGCACTGGAATCCGCGAAAGCCGTTGGCACCTATCCGAAAAACTCAAAATTGTTGCAAATCTTTGCAACTCTTCCAGTGACAACAGCTACGAATGAGCAATCGCTCAGAGCTCTGAAGTACTTAAAAAATTATCTGCAATGTCAAATGGGCCAAGGGAGGTTAAACGGACTCATCCTGCTGTATGTTCATCGAGACCTGTCATTGAACTATGATGAAGTGGTGCAGGAATTTGCAAAGAAAAGGAGGAAATTCAGTTTTTTTGTTAATTTAGAGTGGACAGTATAACAATGAAATTTGTACATTATATGCAATTTGGAGAATACGTTGAATTTTGTTTCTTTTGGTGCAATATATGGCAAGTGAATCTTCCTTTTTTAATGTTGCTTTAGCTTAATGCATGTAGTTCATAAATTGTGTAAGGTTAATATAATGTCAACATTATATTCGTAATGTTGGCTTCACTTACAAAATTAAAACATTGTATTTCTTTTTTGGCAACCACATATCTAAAAGGGACGCACACACACGCATATATAATTATTACGAGTATATATGTGTATATATAATTAGTAGTAGTAGTAGTAGTAGTATATGTATATATATATATGAACATATGCATATAGGTCTATATATATATATATATATATATATATATTTATATATATATATATACACAGATTAAGGTGGTACGTAGAATCGTTTCATAAAGAATATAACGTGTGCTCTGTTTTCAAGTACGATCCCTCTTCTTTCGTAACTTCTGTCGTAAAGTAATATGTATTCAAACACCATAGATAAAATTATTTGTAGACATGATGTGTTAATAAATTTATTCCTCAAACATTTTGACACTAGATGGCAGTCAAACACTCTCCAATTCATCTTCATGATTTCTAAGTAAAGTTTACAAATTATCTTCAGATAGTCTTCAAGACTGTTCACTATGAACATTACTTATTATATTCTTCATTAAGGCTTCATTAGATGCAAGAGCATGAAGATCATCTGAAGATTAAATGCGGATTAATGGAGATGACCATTTCCATTTGATCGTCCGGTATTTGGAATAAGGAAGCATAAATTATTATGAAATTATCGCTCTTTTTGATAACTCGAGATAGATAAGAATTGAGGACATGGTGTCCTTGTATATCGAGTAGGAGTGCTTCAGATGTTAAACTCCTTAAATTTGTTGAACATGTGAGCTAGCTTGATTAACTAAGATGAAATTCATATCCACAGATATATCTAAAAAAATAATGAATAATAATAGCTAAATTCTTGCGATTTTTACACTAGATATAATTTTCTATATTTTATCCACTCCGTATTTCCCGCAACTAACACTTTTGGTGATTAATTTTTGGCAAATATTTATTTTCAAATTATTTTGAAGAAACAAATAGATATGACAAAGAATCTAATAGCCCTCCAAATGACTCCAGTTGTTCCAAAAAGTAATTCTTTTTGTACAGCAGTTGTTTTCAATTCAGGTAATTCTAGGTTCTATTATGCTTCTTGGTGTCTGGTTTTTGTAGCTCGAAGTAACTGGGACTACTTCAACGTTTTCAATGTCAAAAATCTAATCATCAAGAATTTCATACCTACGCTGTTTAATGTAACTATTACATAACTCTTTCGCAAGTGTTCCTGTTCTCAAAAAATCTTTCAAATTTCCAACAAGAAAAAGGTTCTAATAGTCAGTCAGTCTAAGAGTATGAGGGCAACGACTAAGAAGCAAGTATTTATTTTTTTAGTAGATTCTCTTCTATAAATAATGAGATTGCTTTCTTTTGAAAGCTTGAGGCTAGGATATCACCTCTAAAATGTTAGTTATTGAGGAATTTAATTTCTTCATGGATTTCAGGATGTATAATTTTGCACTCATTTCATCTGCAAGGTGTAGAGATTACACACCTGTAATGATCTCCTTGTTGAAATTCAACAAAATGTCACTTCCTTATTAAAGTTGAAAAATTGTTGCTTACAATTTCGCCTACAATGAGGAATGAAGTTTTATTCTAATTATAATTCTGTCTTACAGCACTTCAGTGTTTGCTGCAAATCTATAAACCTTGATATTGCTGTTGGCTTAGTAATGATAGCTATCAATTATTTACAATAATGCATAAGTTGTTGACTTGCTTCTTTTAAGCGATTTTTTGAAACCAAAATGTTATAATCTCTTTAATATGAAAAGTCACCATTACAGCAAGCAGAGATATAACTGATATTGGTGTCATGTTTGACGGTATAAAGTTATCCTTATCGGAAATTTTTCATTTTAATAAATCAAGTTTAATGCAGTGATACTAATGTCTGCTGCCGTATATATATATACATATATATATATATATATACATATATACTGTATATATACTACTTTTAAATTGTATTTAGTAATAGATCAAAAATGAGGAATTTTGTTAATATGCTTTATCAATTTCCTAAACAACACAAATAATAGCTATATCATTCTATAATTAGCTTGACTTAAGTAAAACTAATCATATTTAAGTGTTTAATTTAGTATCCTGAGAGAATGATATTTGCAACAAAAAAGGAATTTTAAACGAGAATTTGAATTAAGCATTCTCATTGTTGTTCTTTGTACTCTTCTTAACAAAGAGAGCGATTAATTAATAACACTTTGTTAAAATTCAAACGGATATCTTATTGTTTATGCAGAAATCTGAATTGTTTTCATTGGATCTCTGTTTTGAGTGCGTCAACATAAAGTAAATGAATAAAAAATGTCTACTCTAGTCAAGTATGCACTACAATCTAAAAAATTTTACTTAAACATAATTCGAAAGTAATTTTCATTTTTAGATGCTGAAATGTTTTCTGCAGATATAAGATATTGATCAAAATAAAACTGTTTTAAACATTCTTAGTTACAGATTAGAATGAAAATTACATATACATGTATATTAAATAAAGTGGTTATTAAAATTCAATCCATGTAAAATGAAATATTTAGATTAGTTTTATTTTAATAGAAGTAAATTGTAGTAGAATATATAATGGGTTTTTGAAGCAAAGATTTACCTGACTGATATTTCCAATAGATTTCGTAATCCCGGGATATTTTTTTGAAATCTTTTTTGGATTTAACAATTTTAGAACACAACTAAAACCTATGATAAACCTATGATAATTTTTCATGGACTTTAGTCCTCTATAATATAGTGCAACTTGCAAAATCATTAAAACAATTTTGCTAGATTCCCAATTCGCTAAGTAATGAAAAGTATTCCAAAATCAAAATTTTCTATAAATTTTTGCATTTTATATTCAAATAGTTTTTCAAGTGATAGAAAACTTTTGATCGAATGTTCGAAAAAATGTTAAAATGCACAGAAAAAAATTAAAATTAAGCACATCAACCTCAATTTTTCACAATAACAAAACTGAAACATGTGGGATAAATGTGCAGTGCGATGGAGATCCTTAGGACCGCATGGGGAATGAAGTGGAGATGAACTTTCACCCCATGGGCTTAATAGATATATGTGTCTGCAGGTAACGTAACTCTAAGCAGCAAATAAAATTCACTTCAACCATGAAAAAATACTTGATATTATTACTGCTCCTCCATCTCAGAGCCTGCATATATTTGCAAAAAACAAGTAAGCAAAAATGTTTATTATAGATATACATACATATAACTTGTGTCGTGGGGATACGTGGGACTCCATGGAGATTCTCATGAAAAATTTTGTGGGCTGAGGTTGGGCGGGAATGGAAATTCTGCCCCATTACAAGCCCGGAAATAAGGTTAACAGATAATTTTAGATGCTGTATTTTAGAACAGCAAGAAAGGTAATAAAAGTCTTCCAGTAATATTTTGTAAAAAAAACAATTGATTCTCAAAAAATTAAATACCGCTCTTTTCATGGTATTCTAACCTACATTAAGTGAGAGGTAGCTCATTAAACTGGCTTTCAATTTCAATATTATTGAAAATTCTACAAAATTGGAATTTCTTGTTGTTACACTCTTAAAATAATATTTTTAATATTCTATTATTGAATAATTGCAGTACAGTAATGAATGGCGCTAGACAAAGCGAATACAAAAACTATCAATTGTTGTGAGACAATCATGAAAAATTGTTTCATCGCTAATCAAGCATCGTCTCGCAGATAAACTGAGGATACTATTTAAAAATACTCATGCATCCTGCAGGTGTGCTCCAGAGCAGGAAGTGGTCCACTTTTTCTCTGACCGAACCCGGACTGGATCGAATAATTTAGGACCGAGCCATTTACTATTTAACTTTTTCCGATAATGTTATATATATATATATATATATATATATATATATATATATACATATATATATATATATTATTTCAAGAACATTTAAAATTTGAGTCCACATTTATTCAACATAGAGAACCGACATCACTCGATTCAATAATGCGATAATCTCTTCAATAAACTGCTGCAATGCTTTAATTCCTTACTTATGTAATTATTATGTAATACAGCTATATAAGAAGAATACATTCGATTTTATAAAGTGATGCATATGCATATTGAAGTTCAAAAACAAAATTGCATCTTTTTTGCAAGGGGTAGGCATTAACTTCTTCAATGAAGACCTTTATAGGTTACATTTGTAGTTGCAGAAATCTTTTGAAAATAAAATTTAATGATAAGAGATGCTTTAAATTTAGTTCTTGCAGCTAAAATATTAAAATCCATATCTTGAAATTAATAAATATATTTTTACAAAATAGATGAAATTAAATATCATGAAGGTATTCGCGGAAGTTCAGCTTAACTTGAGATATGAACTCACTAAAGGGTGGCATAGGTTGGTGGTGATTCCAAGAAAGGAAGGTGTGGAGTTCCTTAAAAGTCAATTTTACACAAAAACATCATTTTTTTCATCACTTGCTTTTACATTGCAACTTATGTGATTTGCTTAGTTAGGTGTTATTGGTTGAAAACTTCAAATTTACAAACCTTACCCATCCCAAAAACCCGACGGTAAAAATTTTAAAAGTGAAGCATTTGGATTGAGTTAAAAACTAAGCGATAATTTGTTTTCAAAATTAGAATAAAATGTCATCAACAATGTCTGGACCCAACCTCATGTCTTTTTGTAAGAACTTGCCTACCGCTGCTAAATGATTTCTCAAAAGCTGTTGAAGATGCTACATGATTCAGTGTTCGGGGTTACTCTAGTGGATATAATGAAATTAATAGTAATTTTTTTACTAGCAGTTCATGTAATTTGCAGAGATGAAATATCATGTCTAGTGTTCTCTATGCATTATCAAACGTTAATGCTCTTCATGTTATATTATTTAGCACAATTACCTAAAATTGAAATTAGCTGAATATGAACACATAACACTGTAACTGTAAGGAATTTGCCGGTTATCGTGTTCACAGCTCGATAATCGATAATGTAAAAGCTTGCTCGACCCGACATCGACGTCAGGTCGGGTTTTATCAAGGTGCAATTGTCAATCACTATTGGGTGTGTTGGGGATTGATTGGGCATAGATGAGCCCACATCACAAAATGCCTAAACAAATGCAAATACACCAACTATATGACTTCGTGGTCTCAAATAACTCACCGTATCAATCTAATAGCCAATTTTTGCAGTAAACTTTATGTGATGCAAAAAATAGTTATTAGTATTAAATACATGTCTGCCACTTCGGCCATGATCTTAAAAGATTCATTTGGATTTTTAGTCTAATATTTTTTTTAATAGAACTTAGAGAAATTTCATACAAAATATCAAGCTTTTGTCTATTGTATCACTTAATTCAGATTTTTGACGTATGTCTTCTTTACAAAATTAGTAAGAACTAACATTTAATAAATTTTCCCCCACTTTACCCTACTTAAATTTCACAAGACTAAAGTTAATAATCTGATTTCTAAAAATAATAATTTTTCAGACATACTGCTTAATAAAAGAACTAAGTTTGTACAGCACATAAGAGAAATTCGTTTATTACATTTCCAATAATTATATCAACTTCAGAAAGTGTGAAACTATTCCAAATTACTCTAAAGCTTTTTAAGAAAATAACACGCTCCCCAAAATGTAAAAGCATCATGTCAAAAAATGTAAAGCCTTCTTCAATTTCTTCAAGGCATTTTTCATAATTATAAGAATGCTCTAAAATACAAGTGCATGCAAATTTCAAATATTACTTAAAAAATATACAGGGCCTTACGACCACTTACCGATGTTCTATGTGTCATCTTGGTATCGCGACCCTGGATTAGGCAATGAAAACATATCTGGCGCATAATACAACTTCTCTGCTTAGGGTTATGCTAAAATATATTGGTTACTGAAAAGCAATCAGTGAATTCATTGAAAACAAAAAAAAGATTGTTGTATATTTTGGAATTTGCGTTATCTCATCCCATTCAAATTTTTGCAAAAATAAGGTAATTTATCAACAAAAATTAAAATCTTAACTCTAACCCTAGCTCAACCATATCCTAAACCATAACCCTAACTCCACACCTAACTCCAACTATATCCCTAACCCGAAGCCTAACATAAAACATAACCTTAGACACAATTCGAACTTTAAGCTAAATTCCACACTAACCCTCATTTTACCCCAAAACATAAACCTAACATTATACTATGTTCTTCACCATGATAGGGCGGATTCAATAAAAACATTTTCGTTTTAAGTTATGTAAACAACGCAAAGACTTTTAAGAAGGCTGAAACAAAGTTTAACTACGGGGGGGAGGGAGATAACGCAAAAGTACATATAATTTACCAAGAATTTTGAAGCACATGTTTTCTAATACAAATTTTAAAACGAAAATCGATAACATACTGACATGGTTATATAATTCATTATTCGCTTCCCGTTCTTCATCGTATTGATTTTCTTGATTCAGTTTTTAAGTTTTTAAAATAGTAGACCCTTAGTAACTTAGAACAGCTGTTTATATATTTAAGATAATTTTCTTTGCTATTCAGCAAAGCTATATATCTGTTATATCTTCATTTTATTTGACCATAAATAAATGGATTGCAGACATTAATTAAGGGATTGAAATGTGTATATGTATTATATTAATTAATATGTACTTTTATTAAGCAAACAGTTTTTGTTATATATATATATATATATATATATATATATATTTCCGTTTTAGCTA
>CABFPE010000676.1:231392-243384 GCA_900660155.1 Hofstenia miamia | reverse complement strand
TATATATATATATATATATATATATATAGTCAATAAAGTCAAAATTTCTAAAGCATCAAGCTTTTACACAAAATTGCTAAAATCATTTCCAAATTTTATTCATAAATAATATAGAATAAGCTTATAAGCCAAAGTAAAGTCAAAATTTTTCATTAGGACAAAAAAGTTAAAATTGATAAAATTTCATAAAAACTAGGAAATATTATTTGAGGACTGCGTAAAAGCACCAAAAAATATTAATATCACATTAAATTTGCCCGAAGACAATATTTCAAATTAGATCAGCAATCTTAGTTCATGCCAAATTATGTATTTTGTGTTCCCATTGATGAATATATTAACTGTTTTTGCAACTGTCCCATTTTGACTTAGCAATGAAACAAGTATATTAGCTAGTAATTGCTGTATAGACATAGTCTACCAGCGCCTAACAAGCACAATTTGCTTATTATTTCAATATTATTTAACGAATTTTGCTGTGTTGAAATCTGCTGATGATGTTTAAAAAATTATCAATTTATATTGTAAACACAATATTCCTCGATACATTATAATTAAGCTTGTAAAATGTAGTGGTTTATATGCTGAAAAATTTTTTCATTGTAATAAATTTTCTAAATTTATGACGAGAACTCTGAAATATTTACATTGCGTATGATATTACTGCATAGAAGATGTCTGTAAAAGTAATGTTTTCATTTTCTGTAAAACATAACGTTTTATGCAAGAAAATGGTCTCTTGTCAATTTTATGATAAATCATTTAGTATTTTTGGGTACAAATCATAGATCAAAATTGGAGTTTTTTAGGTAAAAAATGTAAGCCCTCATTGTGAAGTAGCGTTAAAATCTCACAGCATATGGATGCAGAATGCATAAATGATGATTTTTGCTATTACCTAGTACTATATTGTATTTTATCAATATCATTATGCATTTAGGACTGTCTTCGTTTTGTGAAGAATAACGCGATCTCAATGCCACCGCACATATTTGGTATCGCAAGCATAGCATACGAACAATTGCTTTCCACAAACAAAGATCAGGTGCTCATACATAATATTTCTTATATTTTTAAGTATTTAGTGCCTGGTAATTAATGGAGAGAGCGGCTCTGGAAAAACAGTTGCAGCGAATCTTTTAGTTCGGCAAATAACGTTTCTAGCACAGGTTATCCAACATTTACATCAAGTCATTATGTTTATTTTAATGTTCATTTTATTTCGGAGTGTACCTTTAACATGTAACCATCACCACCTTAAACTTTTAGTATGAATTTCTGTAAAATGAAAAAACTACAGCACTGCAACAAAATTGTTTGATTCATTTTGTTTTCAAAAACAAGAGAAAATTTTCATTGTCAGAAATAAAATGCAATCCGTACTGAAAACTGAAGAAGCCTATCTTAATCGTAAACTGATTAGAAATTTTCATGGTTGCTTAAAAAACTATTTAAGTTCAAATAACAAGTTCAAGAGAGTGTATCACTCGTTTCTTACTTTTACATCTGCGCCATGTCAATGTCTCATACAGGCATTATGCGACCTTTTACTTTGCGTCGGCCTCAGTGGTGGAAACGAGTAGAAGGTTTTCCCTTGAATCGGGTCAGGTCGGTTAAATCAATAATTCTTGGTTACATGTATAGGTTTTATGGCTACATTGAATAATTGAACAACAGAAATGGATGTGGGCAAAAAATTTGGGCTCAAACCCGGCCCATTTAAATTAATGCCAACTAGGGCCATTTTAGCCCCATTTTTATAATACTTAAAAATTTTCTTAAATTTGTCGGTTTGCTCCACAAAAATTTAGTATGATAAATGCCTCTAATACAATCTAAGCATTGAAATGGATGATTCTAAATTGAAATTTAAAAAAGTATATGATACTAATGAAAACTTTTCAAAACAAATTTTATTTTGCAACTTTATAATTATAACTTAGATAAAATTCAATGTATTTGTGTGAGCTGCTGCGGAATAGTGAGATTTTTTAAAATTCAGCTCAGTTACTCGGCCCAAGCCTGGCCCATCTTAACCCAAGAGTTGCTCGGCCCATGTCCATCTCTGATTAAACAGTGTGTTATATGTAAGTGTTTTTTTACACGACAATCAATGCATATCAAAGTATTTATTTTTCCAACTACTTGCTAGCCAGTTATGTTTGAAAACAAAAGAAGAGACTATCGTCTATCACGTGGTGTTTCAGCTTAAGCTATACGAGTTTTGTATATTTTTACACAATCATGAAAAGTTTTCAAAAATCCCCAGGCAGTTTAAGGTTAAGAAAAATTTGCCAATATTAAATACCTAAGAAATTAACAAATTTCATTAACTATTTATTTTTTACTAAGAATTTTTAGCAATTGAAGCATAGACGGATTTTTAACCACTGAATACACGTTTGCTAGAAATTTGAATGAATTTGCAAATCAAAATAATAAACTTCAAAATCCATTAATTAACTGAATCCTTTCAATCTTTAGGTTCAAAAGTTGTCTTTCATCATAAAGTAATTTTATGAAGCTGTGAGATATCTTTTTATTCCTATACTCTCTTTTATGCTTGAAATTTGATTTGATGTGCTAATAATTGCTGAGATGATGCATTATTGATTACCTATCTTCAATTGCATTCTACAAAATTTGTTATTTTTGAATATAAATGCAGCTGGCTATGCTTTATAAGGTGTGCTTTAATTTTAGATAAAAATGAAACTAATGACTTTTTGGATATTTAAATTGATGTTTTAATATATATTTATTCATAAAGTAGAATATATTATTCCCTATGTGTTCTATGCAAAAGGATATCCTCAAATAATGCATCCTTGATTATTTGTTTTAAGATAGTTACTAAAATGGTAAAATGGCACAAATTATAGATGAATATAAACTATAAATTGTTAATACACTACAAAGCAAAGTTTTTTTATGTAGGCTGACGCTGAATGATGAATTTATTAATAATTTTGTTAAATATGTACTAAGCTTTGAAAAATATTCATTTAGTTATATAGAAATATTTTAAAAATTTTATTTATAACGAAAATGTTTAGTTTAAGTTTTTGAAGGTTTTACTTAATTTTTAAAGCAAAATAAGTTATATTTCGTAAAGTTTTACAAGGTATTTAAAGTTTCTATCGCACTTTTTTCGAAAATATCTATTTTTTTAATATTTCTCCCGCAGTCTTCAATCGAACCTAAATATATTTACTATGGAAGTAGATAGTATAAAAAGACAATTCAATGCAAAATTTCAAAGATTTATGTTTGGAAACCCGATTTTGCTAAGTTTTTAAAAATTATTTAGCGATATATATATATATATATATATATATATATATAAAATTGATCATTAAATTTTAGTGAAATTTGATTATGACAGGGCCAGATAGCATAAAGTTTAAAGAAGAAATTAGTATTTTGTTTTTAGTCGAAACGTCGTGTTCTTGAAAATCGCATTCTTGAAGTTAATCCAGTTTTGGAAGCATTTGGAAATGCGGCAACATTTCTCAATGAAAATTCCAGTCGATACGGAAAATACTTGGAAATAAAATTTAGCAAGAACGGAGAAGTGATTGGAGCAGATATTTCTGAATATTTATTAGAAAAGTCACGAGTGACCTCGCAACAAGTGTACTCCGCGTTTATATTTATGATTCTATAAATTATTTAAAACTCCACCAGAAACCAAATGAGTTCACTCTTTATTGGGTTAAAGTATTTGAAAATAAATTGCTTTTCAGCACAAGTTAAACATTATTGCAGCACAAATTATCTTTGTTCAGACAGCAAAACTAGCATCAAAAAATTTAATGATTATTGTTATTATTGAATTTGTGTTTTAATATTGTTTAGATTTTCTATCGTTTCAACTATGATAGTGTTTTAATTAGATCTCCACGGGACTAATGTGATTTTTTATCAATGTTCTTCAACATATTTGCATAATAGCAAACTATAGATGTATAATTGGCTCTTTTTTCCTTTAATTACAGTAATTTTCAAAAATTGTTGATGTAAATGTTCTCTAGATGAAATCATTTTTGCTTGGATATTGAAGGCTTGCTTTCTTTTTTCTGTTTATACAGTTTTTTCTCAATACCTTCTAAGATCCTCTAGTTCTTGAGCATTTTTCGATTCGCTGGTGACTTAATATTGTAGAAGGTTTTGTATTTATTTTTCCTTCTTCCTGATGCTATTTAGGGATACCCTGATAAAATTATAAAAATATTTCTCTCTGGTTAAATTTGAATTATCACAAGGCCATGCTCTTAAAAGTAAATTTTACGGTTTCTGCTAAAATAAGTGTGCCTCATAGTTTTTTAGGGTGATCCGACCCGATCCTACCCGACCAAATTATTATTTTAACATATATAGCTCCATCAGACCCATTCATAACATTAACATGTGGCCTGACCCGACCCGACCCGACCCGACCCATTAAACTTAGTTCAAATGTACATTCATCAGTACAGAAACTCTATTTATTTACGAAAAACGTGTTTAGATTGTTAAACACATGATTGTATTTTATACGAAAGGTCTTCATTCCATTTATGCAATTTATTAAGGACTGCCTTCATTCCCAACGTTTAGAAATGAAAGAAACTTTCATATATTTTACTATGCTTTTGCGGAAATGCTATCGGAAACTTTAAGTGATCAATATGGTCTTGGAAAGGATCATTTCTACAGGTAATTTAATTGATTTATATTAAACGGAGCGTTTTGCTTGTTTTATACGGCTAATCAGCTATTTAATCAATAAATTTGTGCTTATTTAAAAGGCAGATTATTCAGAAATTTTGCTTGCCAACTTTGATTACATTTACCTGCAATTTATCACACATATTAAGTACGCAAAAAAATTCATCCTCTCTAAGAAGTCCATTGCTGGGGAAGTCAGTAGAAAATGTTGGCAACCAATTTTGAAGTAATTAATATTATTTGTAAGAAAACCTTGTGCAATTAAATGCTACCTTAGAAATTTTCTCTCGTTAATATAGTCAGTATGTATATATTTATTCAAGAATATAGACATGTCTACGTATATATATATATGTATGCTGACTTGTTGTCCAATACACAAAATTTATGCAGAGATTCATTTTATATGTATATATAGCTATATGCTTCACTAAATTATTTGAAAGATACATGCAGTAATATATTAACAACTGCTATCTTATGGAGTCTATAAATTACCATGAGAAAGTTTGGAAGGTGGCCTTTGCTATTAAGAAAATATAAAACTAATATGCTAACTTTCAAAAATGCATTTAGGTTAAGCATTTATATACTGGTTTATTTTATGCTTCCTCAAAATATTAAAATTGTTACAAGTTCTCTTTGATAAGAGTTTCAAATTTCTTTCACTTATTGTCGAAATACAATTTGTTGGCCAATCAGATTGCTGACTGAAATATGAAATGCACTAAGCAAATTGTAACAATTTGTACACATTTTAACAATTACATGCATAGTTTAAGATTTGAAAGCGATGCTTAAAACAAAAATAGGGATTGAGAATTTACAAATACATTAAGTATTCCAGATAAATACAAATTTTAGTTTGTTAAAAATATTTTTATTTCTTTAGTTTTTCTTGAAACCCAATATTTTCGAGATGTTATGTTTGAAGGACTTTATCTGTCTGTGTGTCATTCCACGTAAATATCCTGTAGCATAGCACATTTTTTGTTTATAAAAACTATAACTATGTGCTGTTTAGTCAATTACACTAAGCACGTCCTTAACTTTGAAATCAGAGGTATCTTTGACACCATATGCCTGAATTGGAATTAATTTCTTAACCACAAAAATGTGTTATGCTACAGGACAGCCTATATGGAACGACCCCTGTTATGCAAATGATATACATACATTGAAGACAATTGCACTTTCATATTTCAAAAGCATATTATAGTACAATAGATGAAGCCCATGAATAAGCAATGGCAAGCACTAATTTTATAGTATGTAGGTATTTGGGCGTGGATGGCTCTATATTGGCTGAGAACGAAGATGAGACTTCGATATTTAAATCAAATCGCCAACAGTTCAAAGTGGTCAAAAATTCTCTTGAAGTTATTGGATTTTCGGAAAATGTAATTTTTTATTTAAAAATTTATTTAATACGCAAAATATAACTTTAGCTTTAAGGCAAAATTGAGTTGTATCAGAGGGATTGATAATTGAAATATCAATTATGCTAAACTTCTAATATTTTTTCAAGCTGGTTCCCCAAGTTGCAGACCTTTATTTTCTACAAAAATTCTGGAATTTGATATCTCATAACATTTTCTATTGAAATAATATCGATTTCAAAAAGAGGTGCAATTCTTAAGGTGCAGCTCCAGCCTTTTAAATGTTACGTCTACACTTACACGGTACTCAATTCAAAAACAATGTGGAAAATTTAAAAGTATAATGTCAAGTTGGAATATTTTAATGCAACCACTTATATGCAAATTAATTGAAGGAACTTTAATGTAATTTACTAAATCACCTTTATTCTACAAATCATTTCGTCATCGAAGTCATTTAATGCAATTGCAACATAAAAATATTACTGAAGCTTTTTAGTATTAGAAATGTATCGATATACAAACGTTTTATCTAAATTAAATCGAATAATTATCAGCTAAAATTGAATTATTCCTATTTTTTCTTGGATTACATATATCGTGAAGTAAAAGTATTTGTTTTTGAATATCGCCATGCAATTTTTAGAAACTTTATCTTAGGAAATTCATAGTTAGTACAAAATAAACATGGTATATGCATGTGTGTGCATATAACACATGTGTATTTTTTTCTTATAATTGCACAGCTCAAAATGCATAATTCAGCTGCTCAAGGATGAAAAATCTTCTAAATACAATATAACAATTTGTTTATTAAGTTTATTAATGTACATCATCTCTATTATCAGGCAAAATTGAAGACTATTCGATAATCAAATGTCAAGCGTCAATGAATGATATTGATAACTAGAAACATTTTTAAAAAAAGCATTTTTAAAAGAAATATCGAAAACAAAAAAAACATATCCATGAAATCATAATGTTTTAGTTTTGGTCTTAAGGCTTAGATCGAATACATTTTGCGACTATGTTTTCAAACTACAATTGGATAAATCACAACAAACCTTATATGTTGGAAGTCTAACTATATCAAGCAATTTTGACCATATCTGCTAGTTGATGATTGAATCGGATTTTCCACCTGAATCAGCCAATTATCAATTAACCCTATTTGTCATGGGCTTTTTCACCATGGTCTAGCCATGGGGGCGGATTCCGCCCCGTACTTTTCTTAAAAACCAAAACTCCATTTTTGATGAAAGTTTGCACCAGAATTTAATAACCCTTTACAAACAATTTTTATACAGAAATAATTTTGATGACGTCACTAAATCAGCGATTACGCCATCATTTTTATGTGGCATCAGCGTTTTTAGCTGTTTTTTTACTATTTCAGACTTTGTCTTATTATGACTGAAACTCTAGTTTATTTTTCACGAAATTCCATGAGAATGTGCGGTTTTAGTTACTAATATTAGTTGCCAAAAAATATTTGGGTTCTTATGAATTTTTCTTTGTGTAAACAAGGGGGAATTGTAAAGGAAAATATTTGAAATATAAAAAATACGATTTTGAAGAAAAATAATTTTAACGAATATTTTCTTTCAAAATTTGTAATATAATGAAGCAATATTAATTTTTTTATACAATATCATAATATATGTTGTCACTGATATCAAAAGAAATCATGTCAGAATATGTAAACCAGTTGAAAAAAACATCTGGGATAACATAATAAATATTTTTGAAAACTCGAAATTCGGGTCTGTAAAATACAAAAAAATTACAGACCAGAATTCTTTCCGAAATAAAAATAAAATGTAATCAAGGTTAGTTTTTATCATCAGATAATTCATTATCACATAAAGATATTCCTGTTAATGTTTTTAAAAAAGAACTTTTTATAAAAATCTTATCTTCAAAAAAAGTAAAAAATTTCTCAATAAAAGTCTTATTTACCAAAAAGTAAGCAATTTCTTAGGCCCAAATTTGGCAAAAAGATTTAAAAATTATTAAGACTAAAAGTCATAAAGAGCCAGACATACCGGCTTTGCAGAAAAAGTAAATAGGGTTAATGATTGCTGGGTAAATTGTCAATTAACAAATAATTTATCGAACAGCCCTAGTAAAATTCTAACATAAACTTGTATGAAAACCATATAAGGCAAAATAGCGCAAGATATTTCTGAAATATATTCTTGATCATGAAATAACTTTTTTATTGTTGAAGAGTTACTATTTATTAGATTTGCAGTGGAGATTTTTACCTCAAGTTGAATCCCTTTTCATCCCGACAGAAAAAATATTTATTAAGAGATGCCATTCAAATCCTAAAATATTTCTGTAAATTTACATGTAATGCAGTATTTGTGATTATGCAATAGCTAACATAGCTTATTGTTTAAACCTAAAAAAAGCGAGAACCACCTATTTAATCAAATCAACTGGTCACTAAAAATAGAATTTTGCGTTCACAAATAAAAATGCTTATCCCATTAATTTTTAAATGCAATTGAGAAATTCATATTTATTGCGTCGACATCAATTGCAATGACCTCTCAAAGTGGCTGCCAAAGAGCTTCATATTCCCCACTAAATACTTAAGTGCTGCTGTTCTTGCACGATTTTATTGTTCTCAATCTTTTTGAATGCATTGAATCAATTCTAAAGGGTATACCATAAGTGCAGTTTAATGTAATGCTCTTCATTTCAATTTCTAAATCTCTCATATTCGCATAATGTTTTTCAATATCTTTACACCTATTTGTACATGCGTTTGAATATTTGATATTTGTTAGGTCAAGTTGAATGGAACAGAATTAGACTTATTTGTGTGAAAATCTACATACCGGTACTAATTACAATGTTTCTTTGGGCATATGTAGTGCATTATATTTGAAGTGTAAAAAAATACTTTTGTTGCACTTGTCAGTCCCTATTATTTAACATAAATCCTCTGCAGTATTGCTTTTTAGAACACCCTTTATTTTCATCAAGGGTTAACAGACTGGAAAATCACATTGAAACTATAGTGCAATATTCTTGACTTTTGAAAATTTGCATACAAAAACACTGGAGATTACATATTGCAAATTTTATAGGAGAAAATAATATCTTTTAGTGATTTTGCAAGGATTCTCACATCCATTGTTTTGTTCATGGAAAATTTTTACAACGTCGTTTATGCCATTTATTTGTGAAATGATTATTGAAAAATATTTAGCTTAATTATATATATTGAAGTTCAGAATTGTAATGATATTTAGCACATTGACAGCCAATAGGAACTGAAACGACCAATCAAATTATTGTTATAATTTTTGTCTCATTTAGTCATGCAATCATCATAATATTAAGTCATTTTGATTAAACATGTTTCGTCTCAGATCTGTGGCCCTCGACACTAGTGAAGCTGGTAAGCCTAAAATTTGCGTTTTCCAAGAAAGTTCAATAGTAATTCGATATTTTTATATGATGAGAAAATAACAATTTATTTATATGAACACTACATATGAGTAATGCAATTGTAACTACTGCTGTGTCATAATGCATTATTAAAAAGATGTATTTGAAAAATATCTACCCGAAATCACAACAATCTTTTACATCTATCATACTCCATAGCAACACAGGTTTTCATCATGCAAAGCAAACTGTCTCTTCATTATTTAATCATATTGAATCAGGTGAACACAGGCCTCCCAACAGACGAATCAAAATTACAAAAAATCAAGATTTTTACAGGTTTAGCATTGTTGTTGCAATGGCAACTTAGTTAAATTTTTTTCCTTTATCTATATATTATAAACGAAATAAAAGGTACAATTAATTTTTGTAATTTTTTTGTTTTGAAATAATGTGCATGTACACTGTTACACATGATTGAATGAAAATGACTACGTATATAATAAATCTTGTATATTTTGAAATAATACCTTTGATAAATGTTCATATTTATGTCGAAATGAAAATTTGAGATACTACTGTATCAGTAAGTTTGCTAAAGGCTAACATATATCAACTTGCGTAAAATAGCCTATCAACATCCAACTGGAATTTCACCGATCTCTAAAAATGAATAAAAGCGATAACCCAAAGAGGTCTACAACATATCTTCAAATGCAAAGATACTTTCGATGTAACGTCTGCCGCATCCAATTCATACTCAATTACCTAATTATCTTGCAAAGCCTAAAATTTAACTAAAATTGTAAAACCACGAATTATTAGTCATATCCATTTGTCGCATTTTCAGATCCAGATCAATTCCAGATGCATAGATCTGAACTAGATTAAATTTCCATGAATCTCCTAGATCCATAGATAAGTCTACAAACAGTCATTCGGCCACCTTATCTTAAGCTATTGCACATTAAAAAGTTTATTATTTACATGAGAAACTATCTGCCAATATTCCACACAACTAAATAAATTTCGAATCTTGCTTTTCATATTTCAGAACACTCTGATTATGATTTGTCTAGTTTTGTATCTATAGTTGAAACCTTTTTACCACACTTAAAGGAGTAATTATGTCAGTAAATTTAATTGACTAAATTACTAAAGATTGGAATCCTTTTTGCTATTTGCATGTTTTTTTCTATAATTTAATTACGTAATGTCAACTTTAAATAACACAATAGATTGAAGTAAGTAAAGCACATTCTGCGAAGAATACACCACAAAAGCAACGTGAAAACAGAATAAAATGTCTGTCTCGAGTTTTTCTCTTTCTCATACAGCGTCTGTTAAATAGTAAAATATTTATTAAAATATTTAGAAAAATTGGAAAAGTTCACATAGCCAACGGAATAATAAATTCTCTTACAGTCATGTTTAAGTTATAATAACACTTGCCAGTGGCATGAGCAAGAAGGGAAATAATGGAATTCATCCCCACCCCATCAGGTTTTGCACATTGACTTCAATGTATTAAATCAACATTTTTTGTAAAAGCTTAAAAAACGATTTAGAACTAAAGTGATGAGATGCATTTTCATGGATAATTCTCAGAAATTTCGCTTGGTCTCACCCCTTTTTCTAACTCATATTGACCACAACATATGCTCCCATTCTTTCAGTGCACGTTCTTCAGCAATTTTTTATTGTTTGCCAAACATAATATACTAGCTGCACATACTTTGTAAGCAAAACATGCCACCAACGATGTATCTTATGCTGATACCACAAATAAATAAACAATGAGCATGAGTAACAATGTAGCTATAAATAAAACCTGTAGAAAATTTTACAATAAATTTGAAAAATTAATGCTTTTAAAATAGCGCACTTTAAAATGCATTACATTAAATGATGTCACTGAAAATGTATTTTTATTATAAACTTTTGAGACGTATTACTATGTATTCCAACAAGGCCTATGGGACACAAATATTTTTAAAAAAAGAGGTAGCCTTGTGTGTAATGAGTCCGCTGGAGTTGATCGTTATATTGTAATTCTTCGATTCCTCTTTGTGCTTTGCTTCAGGTCGGGTTTCTGACCCTGTATTTTGTACCATCTATCTCTGGTCTTGTATCTAAAACACAGTTGTTAGTTTTCTTACCAATACTAGTTGGACAGATATTATCTTAATTAATACGCAACTCAAAGTTAGACAAAAGAAGAGAGATGGAAAGTTGGAATCTGTCACCTACCGTACTATTCAAGGAGGGAAAAATGTTATAGCAGTTCCTAAATTAAAATGCAATTGCAAACGATCAAATTACTATTAATTAGTCTAATACTTTAAAATAATAATGATTCATGCATTTACATCGTGATAAAAACAAGTTATTAATAAATATACCTCGTTTTGGTAAATTAGATGTCAAATTCCTCCTTTTCTTCCATACTTTTCATATTAAGATCATATTAATATTTTCTATTCAAAAACAAAACTAAG
>CABFPE010000676.1:160213-225523 GCA_900660155.1 Hofstenia miamia | reverse complement strand
TATATATATATATATATATATATAAATTCTCCAGCTTGCCACACTGTGTACTTCTTATAGCAGTTGGTAAACTATAAAAAATTAAATTTATGAATTAAGTGAATACACTTTGTTTCAGAGCTGTAAAAAAGCCCATATTCAGTAACAGTTCTTATAAAATGAAATTCAGAATATTTTATTGGCACAAGAGAAGATATCGTATCAACTAATTAAAATAATATATTTAGTAATTATAATTGTATAAATTTATTTTATGTGTTTTGTGAAATTCCAATATTTGAAAAATCAATTTATGATTTTATTCAACCTGTTTTCCAAGATGTGAGCAATCCATATATGTAATAATCACTGGTAAGTTGCGTAATTTGTAATTGAGCACAAAGCATTGATATATTCAGATACATAACGTGGCCAATTTTGTTAGCCTATAAAGATGAGTTTCAGTATATAGACTTTCCAATATTTCAAAATGATATATCCACTGAATCAGCCTACCTCCTTTGCAACTGTATGATAAATCTCTTTCATCTTTGTTTAGTTTCAAATCTAATCTATATAACAATTTAGCAAATTATTATATTATGAATATATATATATAATGCAATATTCTGAAATTATTAAATTTCGTCTAAGAAGACTTTTGGCTACTTTTATTTACCACTTATCAAAATTGTAAAGATTATATTAATAATGTACATAAATTGTAACTATTGCCAAGTATGCAAATGCCAAAGACTTCAAATTTATTTATTACGTTATTGTTTTAAAAGAAACAACATAAATTTCTTTCTTTGATTTGTACCCATTGTCTATCGCATGCTGGGCTATTATGTGAATGAATTGATGTCAGAATTCTGCTCACTGCCTTCACTATGTATTATAAATTAGCAATATTTGACAATATGCCTTGTTCGCATATAATTACAAAAATCTGAGACATGCTTCTTCTGACAAGACAGTGACATTGTATTTTAAAATAATTTCAGTAAAAAATATACAGAATTTCAAATTTGATAATTTTAGTTTCTCGTCTGCTTGGCATTGACAGTGATGAGTTGAGTGGCGCTTTGACTAATAGCTATTTGCATTCTAGTGGCGAAACGATTCGAAAATCTAATTCAGTTGACCAATCGAAATGTACTGCTGACGCGATGGCTAAGGCACTCTACAGTCGATTATTTAATTGGATTGTGAACAGAATCAATTCTCTTCTGCGTATCACAAAAAATAAAAAGTAATTACTTTATTGTAATTGGATTTGTGTGAATATATTTATATATCTCACGACAAATATTTATAAAGCAGACTATTTATCATGTGACGTTGAACAATAGGAGTTTCTCAATATATCTTTAGTTAATGGTAGTTGTTTCCTGCTGCGAGGTAATAAGGCATTCTGTAATAATATTATTTGATAACGAAGTAGCAGGAATTGGTTACAAAATATGCCAATTTCGCTAAGTTAAATTCATTTTGGGTTAGGCTTTATGCTTCATTAATAAAGACTAGCTCAAAGTAGCACATGGTGTTGAGGGAATTTTAGCCAATTGGACGCATTATAATTATGCTAAATAAAGTAATTTGGGAATGCTACCATTTTCTTCGCAAACCACTGAACGGAGTATTAAATATGTTTGGTCCATAACCCAAGCCATAACCCTATCTTTTGAAAATATTTTACTCATAACCCACCCTTACCATAGTCGCTATAGGAATGACATTAGATATCATCTTGGTACACTAAGCCACAAACGCAGCAAACCAATACACCAATTTAGTCAACACAGCTAAATTAAATATCATCTCTAACCCAGTTATTGGCCCACTCAATAGTGGGAAACTCTAAACCTTGATTTACATTACAACATACTATCGAATGAACAGGAAGGACATCAATGAGTTTCAGCAGGCTTGTCCATTGGACAGATTGTTCTGTGTAATCCAATCCAACCCCATACAAAAATACTAGAATTGCCCAGTTGGAATCCAATAAAATTCTAATCTAAGTTTTAGTTTGCTAGTCTAACTTTTCTTTGCAACACACATTAAAAATTTTTGAGGTCACATAATATTTATTTTAGTTATAGTGGACAGATTTTCTGTATGTGATTGTTAAGACCTGGATTTAGATTTTAAAACCAGAAAATACATAATTTTAAAGAAAACGCAGAAAAATCAGAATTATTATTACAAAACAAATGAATTGAGTTTATTGGTAAAATGTTTGGATAACAATTATGCTAAAATACAAGATCGTATAGTCTGTCAAAACCACTCTCAATACCGGAAACCTCTCTGTTAATTTCCTTATTTTTTGTTTCTAATTCAAGTTTCAGTTCTAAGGTATGCTCTCCATTTAGAGCTTTAAAGGTTGGCCAGGAATTCCTTATTTTTTGTTTCTAATTCAAGTTTCAGTTCTAAGGTATGCTCTCCATTTAGAGCTTTAAAGGTTGGCCAGGAATTTTTTACCTGGGAGTGTGACAAATTTTTTGAAGTCTTGTGAGCAGAAACTTTATTTTCTTCATACAATACTTCTTTGTTTAGGCTTAGCAAATTTTGAAACTCTTCAAAGCGCATTGATGCATTTTTTAAAACTTGAGCATATTAGATGCCTCATCACTAAAGTTTCAATTTACGCACCAACCGAGGAAGAATCCTTGGAAGAAGTTTATTTTATTCAAACTCCGAAGATGAAGACTGTTTGATCGCAAACGATGTACCATCTTGCCCCCAATAAAAAATGAGATATGCTAGATGCTCCGGGATTTCGTTATGAGGAAAACTTTGATCTCCTATGATATTGAAAGAATTACCCTTACGAAAAACATTGATAAGTAGCAAGATCTTATCAAACCACACAAGCTTTAGAAAAAGCTCCTGAACTAGCGCTTAGTTCAGCTGGACTTATGATTCCTGCTTGACCTGTACAACGGCACATTGCCCATGTGAACGAACTCTTAGTTATTACAAAATATAGAATGCAATGCAGTATAGGTAACAAATACAGCAATTCATGTTTTATATTCATAGGTGTTTTATTGGGAGTTTTCGCTGCTATGTTAGTAGGAGACAGGTGGGAGTGGGATCAATTTATCGTGCTGTCACAAGACTATTCCCTCCCTGATGCTAGTGCAGAGAGATCCTTCAACAAATATTGTGAGATTCTAAATCAAAGACGCATAAGAATGACAAGAAAATTTGCCTAAGAACCTATTTATAATGATTGTGGTCAATAATTTGTAACCGAATTCACATTGCTTTGTTTTAGCAGAAAAAGTAGAATTCATCCAGAAATGAAAAGCTTGGCATAGTTTATTAAGTTTTCGCATACAGAATATTTTAGAACTATGAAACCACAAATATATATATGTATATCATGACGGAATTGCTGTGCAGGCTCAATTAAGGGAATTACAAAAAATGAATTTAAGAATTTATTTATCACATGCTTTCCGATTAGAATACAAAAGCACAATAATACTGGTCTAGTCATTGCATTCCAATGATTAGCAAATTTTGTTTGTCAAACCAATTCCGATCAAATTCAAACATCCAATCAGAATCCTATTAGATTCCGATTTGAATGAACAAGCCTGATTTCCAGTAATTGGAATGACGGTTCTCCATCATCAACATTTTATTTGTGCCAATCCTATCTGCTCCCAAATGTGTTCCATTCTAGTTCCTGACATTTTCTATTACCATTCTTAAGCTGATCCCACGGCCAAAGTTGGCAAAACTCTTAGTAATATATTATTACTTACAAGACAAGTGTCATCAGCATATTGAAAAATATCCAAATTAACACTTTCACACATTCACACTTTCATTACCATACAGAGCAAAAAGAATCGGGCCCAGTACTGTCTCTTGTGGAACTTGTTTAAATGTGGTGCTGTAACCAGTATAAGTATTTTCTATAGACACTCTCTGTCTCCTGTTATATAAAAAACTATGTATGAGCATGTGAGATTCTCTATCAAAACCGTATTCTTTTAATTTGCAATCCAGGATTGTAAAATCTAGACTATCAAATGCTTTGCTTATGTCTCAGAGAGCCACAGTTGTAAAAACGTTTTTGCTTAGGAATTTTTTCCAAGATTGCAAGTAGTGCATCATTTGTACTAAAACCTTTCCAAATTTTTTGCTTGACAAAATTTGTTCTCATTTAAATAACTGATTATTTGCGTGTTCAAAAATTTTTCTAAAACCTTTGCAAACGGGTCTGTGATATTTATAGGTCTGTAATGTTCTGCAAGATGGAATTCTTCTTTTTTGAATATTGGAGTAATATCATCATTTTTTAGAGCTCTTGGGAAAGTGTAGCTATGAATTGCATTGTTGAAAATGAAGCATAAATGCTCATCAAAGTCCTTTAGTCCTTTGATTATGAAAAACTGGAATGCCTATGCTTCCACTTGATTTGTTTGCATCAAGTTCTTGCACTACCTTCTGTAATTCATATAATTTAATATATCTAAAAGAGAATTTCGCAGAATGATTAGTAACAGGCGACCTCGGAATAATTTGGCCTTTGTAAATGCCTTGATTTCTAAAAACATTGTTTCAAATGTCAATTTGTTAAGCAATTTCCACTTTACCTTACATGACTTCAGCCGCTGGTATCCTATCTTGTTGGTTTTAATCGGTACTCTTGTTTTATCTGATCTAGCTTTGAGACTTTTCCTCATACTATGCCTCTGTGATGCCTGGATCTGAAGAATTTAGGTTATGCCAAGCTTTCCGTTTAGCTTCTTCCTGCTTCATAACTTCACTGCTTTTGTAACAATATTTTATATTTGGTTTTATGTACTTTGATTTTCGAGGAGCGAATTTATCATGAGCATGTCTCAGTTCCTTTATAAAAAATTCCATCATTTTGTTCACATTATGCAGTGTGCATAGTTAGTTCCATGGTATATTGTCAAGTTTTTTTCTAAATCTTTCATCTGCAAAGTGCCTAAAATCTCTATAAGATACTAACTTGTAATTGTTGATACCATAACAGAAGTTTGTAATATATTGCAAAGAAAGTGGTCGAAAATGAATTGAAAACAAATGTATTATAAAGCTCATTTTCAAGAACATTTGTTAACAGATAGTCAATTAATGCACAATTGCGTGTTGGTATTTCCATATTAACAATCTCTAAACTTATTTCGTCACACATACTTCCAATAAGATTGGACTCTTTGCCATTAGCAAATTTATATTAAAGTCCCCAAATATATATACTGTATATATATATATATATATATATATATATATATATATATATATATATATATATATATATATATATATCTGCATTACTAAAATAATTATTGCCACCTAATGACATACTCCGATCGACTGCAATTCAAATCAATTCATTTAAATAATTATTAAAAAGCAACCATTATATTTTACAATTAATGTTAAAATTCCACTCTATGTTAAGTATTGTAAAGCAAAAAACGCATTTCCAATTGCAAAAACATTAAAATATTAAAAAGAGTAATTGCATCAGTAAGTGATGGTTACAGTTGAAGATGCAATATACATGCATTAATAATTTTTTTAGATTTTTAAATGTTTGTTCAACATTTTCATGAATTCTGCTATTTGAATTTGACTTCTTGATTTCAAAAAAGTGCGATCTACATTCTACTTTCCTATCAAAATATCTACTTCAAAAAAATACCATACTTTTCTATAGTTCAACATTGAAATTTTACTATAATGTAAAAGTAAAAGTAGGGAAGTTCATAGTCAACTTTAGTCTTAAAGTTTCTCCAGGAATTTTAAAAGGTTTCTATGTCATTAGAATAATTCATTTGGTTATTAACAACATAATATTGGAATTGTTCCTTTCCAATTCGCATGAAATTATTGAAGATTGATAATTAAGGATTAATTTACTTGGTAATTTGAGTTACGTCCTTAATACAAAGTGCTACTGGAGCTGTGAACAGATTTTGTTTACCAAACAACATACTCCAATGCATTTGTTTAAAAAAACAAGCTGAATTTTGTCCAACTATAGAGGCATTTGCAAACGTTAAACAGCCTGGCGGCACTTTTAAAGGACTAACCGTTTTTCTACATTTACAAAGAATTTTCTCTAAGCCTATTAGCAAATTTGAAAATTTCGAATTTAAAAAAAAATTAAATTCTCTCCATACCTAATATTCATGTATTTATAAGGCTTTGAGGTCATGAAAGCAACAAAGAACTTTAACTTTTTCTTTGCAAAGAAACACACTTAGAGAATAGCTTAATAACAGTTTTTGAGCTCTAACCGTTTAAATTTTTTTATAGAATCATGAAAATTTTTCGAAATTCCCCAGTCTGTTTAACTATTATTCTTATTGGAACTTGAAGTAAGTTTAAATTTTAAGTTGTAACCGTTCCCTAAATAAGTTTGCAACAAATATTATTATATGCAATATATATATATATTCATTTTGCTCTGAACATCTACAATTGTATTAGAACTGCAGTTATGAATTTCAAGAAATTTATTATTTGCAATAAATCAATTCATAATACTTAATGCAATCGATAAACGTTGTTTTAGTATGCCACAATGTTTTTGAAAGAATTATCTTTTAAAAATTTTATAGCTATTGTGATATTGTTAATTATAAGTTGACCACATGTTAATCTTGTTATAGTATATCGTTTGACAAGAACAGGACACCAGTCTATTAGTTTTAGAGCAGAATTCACAGATTTTGATGAGTTTCGAAAAATGTCCTTACTACCCTATACAACAAATGAGACAAAAATACGTGTTTAACCTTGATTGGATTTTGTATAATATAAAAGAGCATGTTCCATGAAAGGTCGTGCGAACGAGGTTTTATAATAATTATGCTGGTAAAGTTGATAATATTTAGGAAATTAGCATTATAAAAGCAATACTGGCAGGAGTTCTCCACTTGGGGGACATCGAATTTGTTCCGGCAGAAGTGAAGTTCGGCTCCGATAAAAGTGTCATCATTAACACAGAGAAAATCGAAATAAGTATGTATTTCCATGTATTACTTATTCCGTTCATAACAATTTACTTAATAACTCAGGAAGCATCGCACACATAGCCATTACTGCATATTGCATACTGCACATTGACAGCCATGTATCAATATATTGGATGCATGCTATGTCCTAAATGCGCCAGATATCCATATTGTTATTTCAGATTTTTTATTCTGTGGGCTTTTAAAATGATATAATGATATGAAATACATTAAAAAATGCATGCAAAAGTTGTGAGGCGTGTGGGTCAAATCAAACAATTGCAGGATTGCATATGGAAATGGAAATTTCTATTCCATTCCAATTCTAGATAATGGAAATGGAATGAAAATGGAAAACATTTTGTGGAATGGAAATATAATGGAAATTTATGGAAATGCAAATTCAAAAAGGACATTCTCTACATCATAGAAAATTTTCAACACATCTTAAAAATGCTTAAGGAAAAGTAAGTGTTTTAAGATCAATAAAAATGATTTATATTAACCAAAATAAGCTTGCATTATGTTTCCTCCAAAATCCGAAGGGACTTATGCAAACTATCAGGCGAATCAGTCTTAAAACGTTCTTTCATTTTTGTAATTTCTGCATGAAGAAGAGAATTTAAAAGAACGCATGGTGAATACGACGTCAAAATTTTGTTAATGTGAAGCACATTGACTAAGTAATTAATAAAACACACTGTAATAGCTAAAGCAGTTCTATGCCTAAAAGAGTGTTCTCCTGGCAAAGCAATTCTCTTAAGCGTAGCAACCAGTGTAAAATATATGTTGTACTTAAGGGGCAGTTAACCGTACCCGGCCATTGGCTTTAAGGCTTTAAACGTACCCGGTGATAGCTGTGATTTTTGCCGTAGTCGGCGGTTTTACTACAACTAATTTCAATGCAAAGATTCAAACATACCCATACTTCGAACAATTGAAGAAAATAACGAAAACGTCTAAGTTTTAAAAACAACAATTAAAATAATATTAATCACGGAAAAAATGTTCATCATAATGTTAAGAAATTTTCAAGCGAGCAAATAGCTAAAAGTTCGTTAACATGGGCTGCGCTGAGTCGTTTCTACTATAGGTAGTAATGTTTCCTCATCCAATAAACACGCTTTCACATCCCTTTTGTGTCGCAGGTGTAGCATGTAATTGTCTGATATGGGAAATTGGGACTTAATGTGATCTTCCGTATTAATTATGGCTCTTGTACATGCATTAATAATCAAAGAGACATCATTAGTACTTTCAGGAATGAATTTGGCTACGGTACAATAGCCTAAATTCTAAGACTGACAAGTCCAATTTGTGACGTCTAAGTTTGGTATGAACAATATATCTGTACATTTTTTAATGTATAGTAGCAGCCCAATAATATAATTATCTACAGAAAGTTAGTGATGCATAAGTGCATGAATTTTGCCATACATATGTGACTTTAAATTTTATTCTTTAAAAACGTACTTTTATTTTGAACAAGTCTGGAAAGGAGAGTAACTGAAATAATTAATTTGAAATATCCTTGAATCCAAAATATTTCAAAATTCTATTACATGTGCCTTAGTAGCACCAAAAAATAATGCACCTGTTTTCATTGAATTGTAATTTTGGTTCAACCACTTCTAGCGCTATGGAGGACCGATCTGTCCCAAAAGTTTATGAGGTTCGGCTGGTACAAGAAAAGGGCAAACCCAACTAAGTGGGACTAGGACGTCTAAAATACTTGTCCTGAATAACCATAACCACTAGCTCCAAAAGTTGTGGATAGATCTGAAAATTTGTGGAAACTATGGAAATGTTTTTAAATGGAAAGGAAATGAAAGACAATTTCACTTCCATATGCAAGCCTGAAAATTTGACTGCGGAAGTCAATTTGTTAAAGTAATGGTGTTTAGTACAACACTCCAATAACATGTCAAATAAGAATTCTTTATTCAAATTCATCTATAATCTAGAAATTACTTGTTATTTTCTATACTCATTTTAACCATATATTAATGATCAAATATTAATCACAACATTGAAATAGCATGGCCAAACAAACTGATGGTATTTGGGCAAATTAGCTGCTTTAATTTATTTTAATATTTTCCAAAATTTCAATATCAAATAGCAGTGTAAAATTGTTAAGCATATATATATATATATATATATATATATATGTATATATATATAATGCAATATTCTGAAATTATTAAATTTCGTCTAAGAAGACTTTTGGCTACTTTTATTTACCACTTATCAAAATTGTAAAGATTATATTAATAATGTACATAAATTGTAACTATTGCCAAGTATGCAAATGCCAAAGACTTCAAATTTATTTATTACGTTATTGTTTTAAAAGAAACAACATAAATTTCTTTCTTTGATTTGTACCCATTGTCTATCGCATGCTGGGCTATTATGTGAATGAATTGATGTCAGAATTCTGCTCACTGCCTTCACTATGTATTATAAATTAGCAATATTTGACAATATGCCTTGTTCGCATATAATTACAAAAATCTGAGACATGCTTCTTCTGACAAGACAGTGACATTGTATTTTAAAATAATTTCAGTAAAAAATATACAGAATTTCAAATTTGATAATTTTAGTTTCTCGTCTGCTTGGCATTGACAGTGATGAGTTGAGTGGCGCTTTGACTAATAGCTATTTGCATTCTAGTGGCGAAACGATTCGAAAATCTAATTCAGTTGACCAATCGAAATGTACTGCTGACGCGATGGCTAAGGCACTCTACAGTCGATTATTTAATTGGATTGTGAACAGAATCAATTCTCTTCTGCGTATCACAAAAAATAAAAAGTAATTACTTTATTGTAATTGGATTTGTGTGAATATATTTATATATCTCACGACAAATATTTATAAAGCAGACTATTTATCATGTGACGTTGAACAATAGGAGTTTCTCAATATATCTTTAGTTAATGGTAGTTGTTTCCTGCTGCGAGGTAATAAGGCATTCTGTAATAATATTATTTGATAACGAAGTAGCAGGAATTGGTTACAAAATATGCCAATTTCGCTAAGTTAAATTCATTTTGGGTTAGGCTTTATGCTTCATTAATAAAGACTAGCTCAAAGTAGCACATGGTGTTGAGGGAATTTTAGCCAATTGGACGCATTATAATTATGCTAAATAAAGTAATTTGGGAATGCTACCATTTTCTTCGCAAACCACTGAACGGAGTATTAAATATGTTTGGTCCATAACCCAAGCCATAACCCTATCTTTTGAAAATATTTTACTCATAACCCACCCTTACCATAGTCGCTATAGGAATGACATTAGATATCATCTTGGTACACTAAGCCACAAACGCAGCAAACCAATACACCAATTTAGTCAACACAGCTAAATTAAATATCATCTCTAACCCAGTTATTGGCCCACTCAATAGTGGGAAACTCTAAACCTTGATTTACATTACAACATACTATCGAATGAACAGGAAGGACATCAATGAGTTTCAGCAGGCTTGTCCATTGGACAGATTGTTCTGTGTAATCCAATCCAACCCCATACAAAAATACTAGAATTGCCCAGTTGGAATCCAATAAAATTCTAATCTAAGTTTTAGTTTGCTAGTCTAACTTTTCTTTGCAACACACATTAAAAATTTTTGAGGTCACATAATATTTATTTTAGTTATAGTGGACAGATTTTCTGTATGTGATTGTTAAGACCTGGATTTAGATTTTAAAACCAGAAAATACATAATTTTAAAGAAAACGCAGAAAAATCAGAATTATTATTACAAAACAAATGAATTGAGTTTATTGGTAAAATGTTTGGATAACAATTATGCTAAAATACAAGATCGTATAGTCTGTCAAAACCACTCTCAATACCGGAAACCTCTCTGTTAATTTCCTTATTTTTTGTTTCTAATTCAAGTTTCAGTTCTAAGGTATGCTCTCCATTTAGAGCTTTAAAGGTTGGCCAGGAATTTTTTACCTGGGAGTGTNCCGGAAACCTCTCTGTTAATTTCCTTATTTTTTGTTTCTAATTCAAGTTTCAGTTCTAAGGTATGCTCTCCATTTAGAGCTTTAAAGGTTGGCGAGGAATTTTTTAACTGGGAGTGTGACAAATTTTTTGAAGTCTTGTGAGCAGAAACTTTATTTTCTTCATACAATACTTCTTTGTTTAGGCTTAGCAAATTTTGAAACTCTTCAAAGCGCATTGATGCATTTTTTAAAACTTGAGCATATTAGATGCCTCATCACTAAAGTTTCAATTTACGCACCAACCGAGGAAGAATCCTTGGAAGAAGTTTATTTTATTCAAACTCCGAAGATGAAGACTGTTTGATCGCAAACGATGTACCATCTTGCCCCCAATAAAAAATGAGATATGCTAGATGCTCCGGGATTTCGTTATGAGGAAAACTTTGATCTCCTATGATATTGAAAGAATTACCCTTACGAAAAACATTGATAAGTAGCAAGATCTTATCAAACCACACAAGCTTTAGAAAAAGCTCCTGAACTAGCGCTTAGTTCAGCTGGACTTATGATTCCTGCTTGACCTGTACAACGGCACATTGCCCATGTGAACGAACTCTTAGTTATTACAAAATATAGAATGCAATGCAGTATAGGTAACAAATACAGCAATTCATGTTTTATATTCATAGGTGTTTTATTGGGAGTTTTCGCTGCTATGTTAGTAGGAGACAGGTGGGAGTGGGATCAATTTATCGTGCTGTCACAAGACTATTCCCTCCCTGATGCTAGTGCAGAGAGATCCTTCAACAAATATTGTGAGATTCTAAATCAAAGACGCATAAGAATGACAAGAAAATTTGCCTAAGAACCTATTTATAATGATTGTGGTCAATAATTTGTAACCGAATTCACATTGCTTTGTTTTAGCAGAAAAAGTAGAATTCATCCAGAAATGAAAAGCTTGGCATAGTTTATTAAGTTTTCGCATACAGAATATTTTAGAACTATGAAACCACAAATATATATATGTATATCATGACGGAATTGCTGTGCAGGCTCAATTAAGGGAATTACAAAAAATGAATTTAAGAATTTATTTATCACATGCTTTCCGATTAGAATACAAAAGCACAATAATACTGGTCTAGTCATTGCATTCCAATGATTAGCAAATTTTGTTTGTCAAACCAATTCCGATCAAATTCAAACATCCAATCAGAATCCTATTAGATTCCGATTTGAATGAACAAGCCTGATTTCCAGTAATTGGAATGACGGTTCTCCATCATCAACATTTTATTTGTGCCAATCCTATCTGCTCCCAAATGTGTTCCATTCTAGTTCCTGACATTTTCTATTACCATTCTTAAGCTGATCCCACGGCCAAAGTTGGCAAAACTCTTAGTAATATATTATTACTTACAAGACAAGTGTCATCAGCATATTGAAAAATATCCAAATTAACACTTTCACACATTCACACTTTCATTACCATACAGAGCAAAAAGAATCGGGCCCAGTACTGTCTCTTGTGGAACTTGTTTAAATGTGGTGCTGTAACCAGTATAAGTATTTTCTATAGACACTCTCTGTCTCCTGTTATATAAAAAACTATGTATGAGCATGTGAGATTCTCTATCAAAACCGTATTCTTTTAATTTGCAATCCAGGATTGTAAAATCTAGACTATCAAATGCTTTGCTTATGTCTCAGAGAGCCACAGTTGTAAAAACGTTTTTGCTTAGGAATTTTTTCCAAGATTGCAAGTAGTGCATCATTTGTACTAAAACCTTTCCAAATTTTTTGCTTGACAAAATTTGTTCTCATTTAAATAACTGATTATTTGCGTGTTCAAAAATTTTTCTAAAACCTTTGCAAACGGGTCTGTGATATTTATAGGTCTGTAATGTTCTGCAAGATGGAATTCTTCTTTTTTGAATATTGGAGTAATATCATCATTTTTTAGAGCTCTTGGGAAAGTGTAGCTATGAATTGCATTGTTGAAAATGAAGCATAAATGCTCATCAAAGTCCTTTAGTCCTTTGATTATGAAAAACTGGAATGCCTATGCTTCCACTTGATTTGTTTGCATCAAGTTCTTGCACTACCTTCTGTAATTCATATAATTTAATATATCTAAAAGAGAATTTCGCAGAATGATTAGTAACAGGCGACCTCGGAATAATTTGGCCTTTGTAAATGCCTTGATTTCTAAAAACATTGTTTCAAATGTCAATTTGTTAAGCAATTTCCACTTTACCTTACATGACTTCAGCCGCTGGTATCCTATCTTGTTGGTTTTAATCGGTACTCTTGTTTTATCTGATCTAGCTTTGAGACTTTTCCTCATACTATGCCTCTGTGATGCCTGGATCTGAAGAATTTAGGTTATGCCAAGCTTTCCGTTTAGCTTCTTCCTGCTTCATAACTTCACTGCTTTTGTAACAATATTTTATATTTGGTTTTATGTACTTTGATTTTCGAGGAGCGAATTTATCATGAGCATGTCTCAGTTCCTTTATAAAAAATTCCATCATTTTGTTCACATTATGCAGTGTGCATAGTTAGTTCCATGGTATATTGTCAAGTTTTTTTCTAAATCTTTCATCTGCAAAGTGCCTAAAATCTCTATAAGATACTAACTTGTAATTGTTGATACCATAACAGAAGTTTGTAATATATTGCAAAGAAAGTGGTCGAAAATGAATTGAAAACAAATGTATTATAAAGCTCATTTTCAAGAACATTTGTTAACAGATAGTCAATTAATGCACAATTGCGTGTTGGTATTTCCATATTAACAATCTCTAAACTTATTTCGTCACACATACTTCCAATAAGATTGGACTCTTTGCCATTAGCAAATTTATATTAAAGTCCCCAAATATATATACTGTATATATATATATATATATATATATATATATATATATATATATATATATATATATATATATATATTTGTGTATCATCTGCATAGAGATAATGTTGTATATCACGAATTTCAAGTTCTCTAGCAAGAAATAAACTATACACGGTCGGTAAACAGCATTGGACCTAATACAGAGCCCTGTGGTACACCATGTGCATCATGTCTTTGTGCAGATAAAGATCCATGAATTTCTGTGCATGCTCTTATGTTTGTAAGATAGCTCTTAAACCAGCAGAGAGCCATTCCACATATTCAAATGACGCGAAGTTCTTCAATAAGCATATCAAAGGACATCAAATGCAGCCGATTGATTCAGCAGTAATATTAAATTACATTTTTGCTTGTCCATTGCCTTTAAAATATCATTGACAATTTTAACTAAAACTGTTTCTGTGGAAAAACATTACCTATATAGAGGCTGGTAAGGAGAACGTAAATTGTACTTATCAGATAACGACTGAATTGATTAACAATGGTTACTGACAACAGGTCAAAAATGACTGAATATGCAAGGATCATGATAATCCCTTTTTAGACATGGCTTTATGATTACTTGTTTTAATATCGGAAACTCTCCTGAGGTAAGTTATTCATTTACAATACGTGTGATCACTGGAAGTAGCTTCTTGAAAATCGGAGAAGATTTCAAAATCATAGTGGGGATTGGATCAAAACTACAGTAAGTCTAATATTTGAAGACAAATGATCCTTTTGAATATATGTTTTGGCTGTGTTAGAAATAACTGCTAATTCTGAAGTTTTATTTTCGATTAAATTTCAACTGGAAGATGGATTTTTAAAGATGAATATTTTTGGATTTGAGAGAATTTAATGAATTTTAGATCTTCAAGGATCAGGAAAATAAGGTAATTGCAGATGTGGAGGCGATATGAGTTAGGTAAACTGTATGAAAAATGTAAATTATTTTGAAATGAGCAAAATTTATGGATTAATGTAAAGATCGTAAAGATTTTATCAACTTTGACGATGGGGTCAGCAATGCATATTAGTAATATTTTTCAGTTGTATACCAACTCTGGTTGACACTTTCAAAATCTGACTCAATGCAACTTGGTGCAATGAAGAATTCTCAATGTAAGCTACTTTGATGTCCACCAATCTCATCTGATGTATTGAATGCCGATTAAAGATACGTGGTTAAGTCAATAAGTAAGTTTCGGTGTACATGTGTGCCTGCGTTATGGGAGAGAAAACACCATCTATACAAACAGTAAGAAAATGGGTCAGAGAAATTGTAGGAGGAAGAGTTTATTTGCATGATGAACAACGGAATGGCCTAATTGAGCAAGATTACTTGAATCGACAAGAGTGGGACATCTTGCCTCATCCACCGTATCTCCCGACCTTGCTCCTTGCCATTTCTTTCTCTTCCCCAAAATCAAGGAGTTGATACGCGTTCAGTCGTTTTTGACAATTGAAGAAATCAACAATGCATTTAATGCTTCACTTCGGCAAATTTCAAGTCAGAAAATATTGCATTGTTTTGATTCCCTGGTGGGGCGCTGGGAGAAATGCGTGGAACTCAATAGTGATTATGTTGAATAGTTTACAGCTGCTTTTGTGTTTGATATTAATATAAACGTTATTGGATCATTTATTGTTTGCTACGTGGAAATGGAAACTTACTTTTTGACTAGAGGGGTATTTGCAAGCAAACTGTATCAAAAAATTTTCTCTCTGACCCTAACACATTTTATTGTGAACAATAACTCTGTATTTACCATACCGAAGGTATGATTCTATAAAAAATTACCGTAAAACTGGCAAATGTCAGCCACAAGGGGTTCTGTCAGCAACTTATCAAATAATAATAATCTTTGCTTTTTATTGATAGTTAATAAAAATTTGATGCTCACACTGCATGCTGATTATAGTTTTTATAATTTGAGAGCAATATTTGCAGCTAATTTGAGAAATTCCAATTGTAGAAGATGATTGAGAATCCATCAAAACAGAACCTCATCAGTGGATTTAGGGCGTGTGGATTATCCCCACTTAATCGTAATCATCCGTTGAGACACTTGGTTGGATTTAATACCTATTGTGAGAAAAGAATCGGTCGCGACCCTGATGCTAGCTTACTGGAATTCTTCAAGATATGTGTGGCCATACCTCCATTCCGCGAAGACCCTGTGGAGCCAAGGTCACAGCGTGCCGGCCGATCCTCCCGACATCCCAACGTCCAAATGTTGCGTTAACTTCAAATTAGCATGGAAATTGAAAACGAAGACAGCACATGCACTGATGATGACGAATGTGGTATATGCAGTACACCATTTGCCACATACAGAGGATCTGACTGGGTCCAATGCAGTTCGTGCAAGTTATGAACCTGTGGCAAATCCAAAAAAGGAACAAACGATGTATTCTTTGTGTGTTCCAATTGTTAACATTTATTGTTTTAGTAAAAAATTATCGTTTTACTGAAATTCGTGTTGGTTACTGACATTATCCCTTATTTCTTATTTAAAGTACGTGTTTCCTACTTGTTCTGAAATACAAATATTTTATTGTTTATACTATTTTTCTTTTTGATTGTGTTCAAAAGCAGGTAGGTAGAATCGAGCCTTAGCTACAAACAAGTTGAGAAAGAAAGCCTTCAGTATCAGCGTTGATAATCTCATTACTAGCTTTATACTAGTGTTGAAGCGCAGTGTTTACAATGAATTTGACAGAGACCTGCTTGCCCTTACATTCTCTTGAAAAATGCTTTGCATTTATTATATGGAGAAAAACATAAGCTTAGAGTATATTACATTTATATAATTAATTAATATAAAATTCAAATCGATTAAGTCTTTAAAATTAGAGTTTAGATTAATGGAGTAAAATAGTAATTAACTGGGTTAACATGTCAAGTTTAAGTGAAAAATTGCTTTGAATTAATTGCTTTAAAAATAGTATTTTTTGGAATTATTTTCCTTGCAAACATTGCATTCTGTAAAGAAATATTAAACATTCAACAAGAAATACATGTAGATTATAGAAATTTCTCTTCCATATATANCCTTAGCTACAAACAAGTTGAGAAAGAAAGCCTTCAGTATCAGCGTTGATAATCTCATTACTAGCTTTATACTAGTGTTGAAGCGCAGTGTTTACAATGAATTTGACAGAGACCTGCTTGCCCTTACATTCTCTTGAAAAATGCTTTGCATTTATTATATGGAGAAAAACATAAGCTTAGAGTATATTACATTTATATAATTAATTAATATAAAATTCAAATCGATTAAGTCTTTAAAATTAGAGTTTAGATTAATGGAGTAAAATAGTAATTAACTGGGTTAACATGTCAAGTTTAAGTGAAAAATTGCTTTGAATTAATTGCTTTAAAAATAGTATTTTTTGGAATTATTTTCCTTGCAAACATTGCATTCTGTAAAGAAATATTAAACTAGAAAAGCATTTAACAAGAAATACATGTAGATTATAGAAATTTCTCTTCCATATATATAATAAACGCGTCAATAGATGGCGTGACTTTGCAATTTTAGTGAAAGTTACTCGACAATTGGAATCTTGGATATCTTTGGCTTTGAAAATTTTGAAACTAATTCCTTCGAGCAAGTATGTATCAATATAACAAATGAACAGCTTCAATACTACTTTAATCAACACATCTTTGAGCTCGAAAAGGTATACTTTAATCTAATTTAATATTACTTAAACCATGAACAAGCTAATAAACAATTTATTCTTTAACTAAGAGATTAGAAAAAAATCACTGAAGATTTTGAAAGTAAATGCAAAAATCTAAGAATGTTTCTTAGAGGAAATGGCGGCAGCAAGAACTATTTTTAGGTTCACTGCAATGACAGTAATTGAGGACTTATTTGGAGAAAATATTAAGAAGGAAATCTAAAAATTCCTCAAATCATTAGATGAAACTCAATAAAAGATCTCTATTTTTTGCGTACGGCCATACTTTTTTCTAAATTCTGCTTATTTGTTTACTGATTTAACCCACATTACAAGTTATCTTTGCATAATCTTATCAGTTAATTTATTGAGAACTAATACAAAGTGGCATGTTTGCAAATATTCTAAAATCTAATTAATTGTAAAATTCGCAAATTGAAGACATTTTATTTAAAATTTAGAGTGAATTCGAAGCAGAAAGCATTGATACCGAAGTGATTTCTTATGAAGACAATCGTCCATTACTTGAAATGTTCCTAGCAAAACCAATGGGAATGCTTTGTCTTTTAGACGAGGATTGCAAATTTCAAACAGCACGGGATATTTCGCTCATAGGTAACTCTTCAAATGCAAATTGTAAAACTATTTTGAAATTATATTAGAAAAATACTAAGAGTATTTAAAAAGTTACGCATAGAATGGATTATAATAAGTGTTGTTCAACCAACTTGCGTTTGAATTTATATTTCATAAAAAATTTCTTTATTAAAGATGCGAAAAGATCTTTGTGTGGCAATGTGGCGGGCGTAATTATAGCATTCAATTTGAAAATTCAATCATGATTTTGAAGTAATGTATAGAGAAAAACATAAGCTCATTGCGATTTATGTTTTGGTATAAAAATTTTTTTGTCAGTTTGTGCTTATTTAGAGAGTTGCACATTGGCACATAATGGATACCCATTTTTTGAAATCTGCTTGGGCCACAGGTGGTAAGAACAATAAATAAGGTTAAAGTGATAAAAAAATTCAAAACGTTTAATTTCAATCGAAATGAGATTTAACAAAGCTGTTTTACACTACTCATTAATATAAATACTTGTTATTATCCTCAGGTGTTTTGCAAGTTTGACATTGAAATCTGAAGGGTTATTTTTCAGAATCTACATGCAGGTTTCCTCAATTCGTATTTGTTTATTTCATCTTAGGTCTAACCTGTAAATGTATTCAGTACAACGAGATGAATTGAATACTTTAGATAAATTTGAAAGGCATATGAACACGGATTTTTTTTGGAGACCTCGGCAAGGCGATCGCTTATTTGGCATTAATCACTTTGCTGGTTCAGTATGTTTTTGCTTAATTACGTATATTGAATAGCACAAGTTTTTGATTTCACTTAAGAATTGAATCCGTTGTATTTACGAATTAACGATTACTTAACATGCAATCATTTATTGTAAAATATTATGAACAAAACGAATTTATACGGTATATTTGGAAAAAGGAATGGAAAGACTCTTGATTTCTAGCTCCTTAGGCATATTGACCCTTCAATTACGTCAACTGAGAGCAAACATTTTGACATCGAATAAATTATCCCGGCATACCTTGTATTTTTTCTTTTTTAATGGGTCGATTTTGTACATTTAAGCTTAAGTTCACGTTGTTTGATATTAATTCATTTACAATCAAGCGGAATAAACAATTTTGCTACAAAGTATTAACATTCCTGAATAATAAGATAAACTCGGATAATAATATAATTTTTTCAATAAAAATTCTAGGTATTCACCTATTTAAAAGAATGTAATTATTTGTGAAAGTACGTAAAATTAAATCAGAAATGATAATGATTTCGTTCAATTTTTTATACATTCAATGCTTTCAGATTTAGATGTGAGATATATTTAGGCATAAACGTAAATGTGAGGAAGAGCCAGCAGGAGCTGTCGGCTCCTAAACACAAAGCGAAAATACCTAAAATGTCTAAAAAAACATATATATATATATATATATATATATATATTTTTTTNAAAAAGTACCTGTTTTGGTTAAGCAACTATTCTATATATATATATATATATATATATATATATATATATAGAATAGTTGCTTAACCAAAACAGGTACTTTTTATTAAAGAAGGAACTGCATTGGACCTTTAAGTAAACCTCTTTTTGCAGCAGTAATTCTTGGCTTAGGCCATCAATGAATTTTGTGATGGGATCTTAGTGAACAAAATACATGCTCAGATCTCACCCAACTCCATTTTTGGAATTTCTATACTTGTGTGTTTAGGTGGTCTATGATGTACAAGGCTTTGTTGAGAAAAATCGAGATAAACTGCCAGTTGACGTTGTCCTTGTTCTTCGACATTCCAACATTAGCGTAATAAAGACTATGTTCGAGCAACCGTTATCAAAGACTGGGAACTTTGCTAACCCACGAACTGTTGGGAAGGAGCGTATGCCACGTCATGTCAAAACAAATACCGGCAACATATCGGTAAGAGCAAAGGAAAGTTATAACTATTTGATATTTTCTTTCACTAGGTCATGCATTAAGAAACACTTTATATTAATTTAATAAAATATGATTTGTGTCATAAATCGAACTCTGTAAATTGGATATCTTTATTACAACAACCACTAAAGTTTTTGAAGATGATGAAATTTGATTATAATATAATATTGCACTACAGAGCCTTGCGTGACCAATCCCGTTGCTGTTCCAATGCCAAAATGAAATAGAGATAGGAAGGTGACGACATCGCGACCAAAATACTAAGGACAAGGGGCCATGTTCGACTACTAACTCAATACATTTCCTAACTTTAATCAACTAACTAATACTTTTCTTCTAGTAAATTTATGACAAAGTTGATTTCATTTGGATTTTATGCTACATGGACATCTATGGACCGGGACAAAAATAGGGCCTGAAATATTTCATTAAGCAAGATGTTTTATCTTGAATATATTTCATATGGAATTTATGACATTTCAAATATTACAATAAACTTCTAGCAATTTGAAACGAATTCCATTGACGCAAAACGTTAATTGAATAAGGCATAATTGTGTGCAATATAATTTTTCTCAAGGTTTAACTGCGTACTTTCAAGAAATTACAAATTCAATCTCCTCTGATTAATTTTTTGAAATGAACTTTTCCTTGGTTTGCAGTGAAGGTAAATACTAATCAATGGAATTCATTGCTACGCAAACTCCGTTGAAAGATGAAAACTATTGTCAAATGTCAGTCATGCTTGGTAGAATTCAGATCTGCATAAACATTATTTCACCATTAAAACAATTTTAATATACGTTTTGCGAAAAAACAATTGAACTTAAATAATGCAACTCGATGTGTTTTCGTCTGTTGCAAATATGATTTTTGTTGCGAATAATAAAAAATTTGAATAAAACGTTGCTATTAGATAATTTCTTATATTTTCAATAGTTTTTCAAAATTTTTGAAAGAATCCGTTTGTGAATGGTTTCTGCTGTTTTGAATTTTTTTGTTTATATTTTGATGTACAATCTCTAATAGTTACAATACTGATAAATGAAACATTTTTTGAGGAAACCATCACAAATTTTGAAAAATTTCTTGTAAATTTAGAGTTAAGATGTAAGTTTTAACACGTTTGTGTTGATATATTTTAATTCCTGATTGCATGAGAATGCATAGCACTTGGTGTAGTTCTGAAAAATATTATTTTTAAATTTTAGAAAGGGAACTTTAAAAAAAATTAGGCTTCTAAAGCAAATTATTTAGATTTTTGTATTAATTATAAATATATAAAATCTTTTTGTTTTGAAATGTTTATTTTTTAATTTTAGAATGTTTTTCACACAAAAGGTCAATCTCACACAGCTTTCATGAGTCAAACCAGAAATCAACACACTCTATCAACATATTTTCGGGTAATATTTTTAAATATTTTGCTAGTTTTTTACATCAATTTAAGTAAATTAAAGCATGCGAAAAATTTTTGAAAAAAGTTTGATATATTAACACATAAGTATTATATATTTTTTTAAAGACTGTTTTATTAACTATATTTTTCAACATGTGATTTGATCTCGCATTGTAGTTTTCCATTGATAGTTATTTTAGTTTGAATTTGAATTTTTAATTTTTTTCTGCAGTTAATCATATCCCTAAGTCAATTAACGCAAATAGGTATTTTGATGAACCATGCAACCGTTTATGGTATCTTTAAGTTATTTGAGATAGAAAAATTGCTTCAAGAACTTCATATATAAAAAGTTAATGTTTCTAAGNAGATGAAAACTATTGTCAAATGTCAGTCATGCTTGGTAGAATTCAGATCTGCATAAACATTATTTCACCATTAAAACAATTTTAATATACGTTTTGCGAAAAAACAATTGAACTTAAATAATGCAACTCGATGTGTTTTCGTCTGTTGCAAATATGATTTTTGTTGCGAATAATAAAAAATTTGAATAAAACGTTGCTATTAGATAATTTCTTATATTTTCAATAGTTTTTCAAAATTTTTGAAAGAATCCGTTTGTGAATGGTTTCTGCTGTTTTGAATTTTTTTGTTTATATTTTGATGTACAATCTCTAATAGTTACAATACTGATAAATGAAACATTTTTTGAGGAAACCATCACAAATTTTGAAAAATTTCTTGTAAATTTAGAGTTAAGATGTAAGTTTTAACACGTTTGTGTTGATATATTTTAATTCCTGATTGCATGAGAATGCATAGCACTTGGTGTAGTTCTGAAAAATATTATTTTTAAATTTTAGAAAGGGAACTTTAAAAAAAATTAGGCTTCTAAAGCAAATTATTTAGATTTTTGTATTAATTATAAATATATAAAATCTTTTTGTTTTGAAATGTTTATTTTTTAATTTTAGAATGTTTTTCACACAAAAGGTCAATCTCACACAGCTTTCATGAGTCAAACCAGAAATCAACACACTCTATCAACATATTTTCGGGTAATATTTTTAAATATTTTGCTAGTTTTTTACATCAATTTAAGTAAATTAAAGCATGCGAAAAATTTTTGAAAAAAGTTTGATATATTAACACATAAGTATTATATATTTTTTTAAAGACTGTTTTATTAACTATATTTTTCAACATGTGATTTGATCTCGCATTGTAGTTTTCCATTGATAGTTATTTTAGTTTGAATTTGAATTTTTAATTTTTTTCTGCAGTTAATCATATCCCTAAGTCAATTAACGCAAATAGGTATTTTGATGAACCATGCAACCGTTTATGGTATCTTTAAGTTATTTGAGATAGAAAAATTGCTTCAAGAACTTCATATATAAAAAGTTAATGTTTCTAAGATTAAAGTTTGGTATGTTTTTCTGAATTTAATTAAAATCACCACTTTTCTTTCAAGCAAATTTAAAGGAAATATAAGCTATTTAATTTAATAAATGCAGAAATGATCCTTAGAACATATAAGTCAAGATATTGAAAGTAAATATTCTTACTAAAATTCTTTAGAACAAAGGCTTCTGTATCTAAAAATTTAACCAAGCTATAATGTGGCTTTCATTTTAAATTTATTGACAAATTCTAATTATATTCCAAAATATCCTTAGCTAATCAGGCTCTAATCTTCTTTACATTCTTCTTAGCTTGTAGAAGACTGTAATTTCTTTGTGAGAAGTGTTAGGATAAATATCTTTTTTAAATAACATTAGCACTGTAAAGTGTTATACATACATCACTTCTAAAATGGTTGATATGTAAATTTTACAATGATTGATGTTTGGAATTTCATTTTTAGTAGAAGACATCATTGTTGAACTGTGAATTTGAATTTTAGGGACACCTTAAGCCCATAGATATACATATTATCCGAAATATATCAAAAACTTCGAATTTTTATGATAAATTAGTTTAATGATATTTTTTTATAGAAGTGCAGTCAGAAATTTTGGAAATATTGACGCTAAAAATTTGTAAGAAATTTATTACACAGCTTGCTTAATAACAAATTTATAATCGATTTTAAATTAAAATTTTAGCATATTTGCCTGGTAAAACTTCCGGAATTTTTTTCTTGAACAGTTTATATTTAGAAATGATTGAATTTACTAAACTTTTCATTGTAAAATGGATTTATATAGCAATCATAACTAAACTTTAGACAAAAAATTTTAATTCCCAAAGCATAATTTATCCTGTTATTATATCAATTATTGCTATAGAAATTGAGCAAGAATTGTGATATTTCATAGAGTTGCATTTAACTATTTGAGTGTTTTGAAAAAACCTCCATTGTAGAAAAAAGTTTACTAAAATTTATTTTTATAGTATTCTTTGATGGATCTCTTGCAGAAGATGCTTGTATGTCAGCCACATTTTATCAGATGCATTAAACCCAATAACGATAAAATCCCCCACAAGTTTGATCGTGAAAGAGTCGCATTGCAACTAAAGTCCACAGGTGTATTGGAAACATGTATCATCAGACAGAAAGGTTACCCTTACAGACTATCGTTTGCTGATTTCTGTGACCGGTTTGTACATTTTTTAAATTCTATTAAAATTCCAATCTATTTATAAATATATCAACAGATTTAGAAAATTTTGTTTCGTAGATATTTTAACGTTTTCTAAACAATGCATTCAGCATATTGGTATTTGAATATTATTTAGTAAATTCACTTTCAATCATAGATGTTTAGTAGACAAGGCAAACTATAATATTGGAAATTTAGATTTAAAACTTTGATGTCGAAAGAACAATTAGCTGTCCAAAAGAACAGTAAAGAGAGATGCATCCAGTTACTGGAAAGCATTGAGAAGGGAAGTCCCAAATATATTATTGGAAAATCCAAAGTGAGTATAAATATTTAATGAAAGCTATTTATTAAATCGTACTATCGGAATATGTTTGGTTTCATTTTACTCTTCCACTCTGCTGTATTGGAATTCTATTACATGTATTTTTCATTATTGTCCCTATACTTGTAAGTTAGAAATATTCCCTTATTTATGCGTATAAATATTATCCCTTATAACATATCATCATTTATGATACATTAAAATTTAGCAAATGTTTACAAAAAATTTTGGACGAATTTTTTAGACGAATATTGTCAATGCAATATTTTCTAGTTACTATTCTATTGTTATTGAAGTTTTTGAGCATTTCCAGTTAACGGACTGCATTGATAGTATCCTCAAAGAAAAAACATAATCAATCATAAATTATGATAGCAAATACATACTTTAAGCATAATTTTTCAAGACATTATACATATATATATATATATATATATATATATATATATATATATATATATATATAGCCTTGTGCATGATAAATTAGACTAATTAAATAATTTCAAACTTAAGCGACTATATATCCCATATTTGTTTAAAATTCAGTGAATTGTAGATTCATGTACACAATTACATAGTCCTAAATGCTAACAGGTACATTCTGAAATTAAGAATTCACACTTTCAATGTATATATATATATATATATATATACAGTACTGGCCATAAGTTTGGAAACACTTTCTAAATTTAGAAATTTTTGTATTTTACACTAAAAAACGCAATGTGGAAACAATATAATGACACAATGTAGAAACAATATGATAACATCGTATAGAAAGTAAATAGTTAATTCAGAAAAACTCACTAATGTTTTGTATGTCCGCTATTATTTGCCAAACACACAGCAATGTCATTTGACATTGACTCGACCAGCTTTCTACAATAATCATCAGTAATCTCTGTGCACCATACCACTTCTAATTTGCTCCTTCAGAACGTCGAGTGATGTGCATTGACGCTTCCTCAGGCAGTTTTCTATGACGTTCAGGTCTGGGGAGTTTCCTGTGCCAGTTGTCAAGCAGCCGAAAGTCTTGTGATGAAATCCACTGTTTCACAACTTTGGCGCTGTGACAATGATCACCATCTTGTTGTAGTACAGATGTTCCGCGAAGCTGCATAAACATGGGAACTTTCTCCTGAATTATTTTGAGGTAGGCCTTGGCTATGACTGTCTCACAGAAGGTGCTGAGCGGACAGTTTGTTAAGTGCAACGTGTGTTGAATCTTTGGTTTTTTGGTTGTCGAACGTGTAGCTCGTATGATGTAAACTGGCAAATCTTGGAATCACCACTAAACATTACTTGATGTCACATCTCAGGGGTGTAGTGTTGGTATTTTCTGCAGAAGCGCAACCGGTCTCGAATGTTCTTTGAAGACAATCGAGGTTTGGCTACCGGTTTGCACGATGGAAGGTCAAAGGTAGTATTCAATCGACGCCTAATGGTGCGTGTTGATACATTCTGCACTACCGCATCTAGAATTTGCTTTGACTTCAGAAGATGAAGAGAATGGTTGATTGACGACGTAACGGTGAATGAGACGGCCAGTCTGAGATGTTGTCACTTTTGCTCTTCCAGACCGCTGGCGAGAGGAAAATTTTGCAGTTGCTGATAGCGGGTAACACTTCCGGATACCGAAGATACTGACACCCTCATTCTAACAGCTATAGCGTGATATGAATTTGAGCACGCTTTGTTAGTGAAATTTCACTACCACGGACCTTATATGAAACTATAATGATAGTGCTTTTTCAGTGAAAATGCATTTTGTGTAAATCAAAAGTTGTGTTAATTTGATTGGCTAAATGAATCTGTTATAAATTCTAAGAAAAAATTGGGAATTCAAAAATTTTACGAAGTTTCCAGGAAATAGCAAAAACACTCTTTAGACAGGTTACTGTTCCCAAAATTTTGGCCTGTACTGTATATATATAAGTTAATTTGAAATAATTGCTTTTTATTAGAAAGTATTAATGTTGTTGAACATAATGAGATTTTGATATTTTCATCCAATACAAATGAAACTTGCAAAGTTTTCTCTGCAACCATGTAAAGCAAAATTGAAAAGAGAACGGATTTTAACACAATTTACTGGACAAAAGTACAATCGTTGTTATTGACAAACAGTTTGCTTTCCCAGTCTTCACAAAACAACCATTTACTATAAAAACACAAAATATATATTTCTTATTTTCATAATAATCAAATTATATTATTTTTACATATTCTGCTTTCATGAATCATAAATATTCAATCGCATTTCCAAAACAAAATATATATTGTAAATAAAACTTGATAAATGCTAGCGATGCAAGTTTTAACATTATATTAAAACGTGTTTAACAGCATTTACAAACAAATGAGATTTTGGCTGCATGCGCTTTGTAATTTGCGATTATAGATTTTCCTTGCCAAATATCATCGATACATTTTCTATCTTTCAACTCTGAATCATCATTTGATTGAGAAAGATCGCAATGTACACTCCTTTTGCTATTTTGACAGTATTGTTTTCAAGCATCCTTGTACAAGGGCTTCTAATGTTTGACGATGACGAATTTTGGTTATCAAAGGAGATTGAAGATCTTAGAAGACAAGAAGAAAGGCTTAACAACATTCTTTTTGAAAGAATCAATAGCAAGTTTAGTGAAAATGCTACAACTTGGATAACTCATATCAAAGTCAGCGGATATAAGCCTGATGAAGTGCATGTCAATGTGACGAAGCATTACGTCACAGTTGAGGGACATCATGTCACTCAAAAAAATAATGGTAGCATTGAAATGAACTTTAAGTCGACGTTTTTTTCGTATGATGAGTTAATCGCTGAAAGCTTATCAACAAGATTTTCGAAAGGTTACCTATTTGTAAAAATCAATAAATTACCAAAATAAATGCATATTGACATTGTAATATGACTAAAACCAATACTTTGTATTTTATTTCTTGTAAGATTTCAGTTAACATTAAACAACCTGTTGTTAGTTTTAAAAGAGAAACCGTTCTTCTACATTTACAAGGAATTTTCTCTAAGTCTATTTGCAACTTTGAAAGTCTTGGATATGTCTTTTGGAAAACATACTTTAATGCAACGTTGAAAATGTCTATTATGGCGTATTGCTGTGGCTGTTAAGAAGATTAACTATATTTATTTGGAAATTTTGAATTTTTGAAAAAGATTTAAACCTTCTAGATACCTACCGTTGATGTATTTACAAGGTTTTGAGCACATAGATGCAACAAAGAAATTTGACTGTTTCTTGGTGTGTGCAAAATATCCCAAAGCCAATGAGGCATGCCGTGCACGAAGTCCCCTGCAACTGGAGTTGCGTATTTAGAGCAAAAAAGAGTAGACTCTCCTATATCAGATTGAGTATAAATTTTATAATTTTTTAGATGTAAGCGTTTAAAAATTTTTTATAGAGTCATGAAAATTTTTAAAATTCCCCAGGGTGTCTAAGGATAAAGAACGTTAAATCAATGGCTAGGTGATTCTCAATAATAATAAACTGATTAATTTCTTACAAAACTTAAGAATGTTTTGCTGTATAGTTAACGATTGATATCATTTAAAAGACTTAGATTATATTTAATGTGCATATTAATTTTGAAATAGGGATGAGTACGGTAGAGGTTTTGTCATAATTCTTTCCGCCGCAGAGAAAATACCTTCTCCGCTAACAACAGCAATGTGTGTTTTTTACCGCAAGCAACCGCAATAAAAATTTTTTACCGCGGTATACCGCAACAGTGACTATTTATATTTCATAAAGATTGATATTTCTGAATTGTTTAGGTTATGGCTCATTCGTAGAAAAACACAAAGACAATTTCTTTGATATTTTTTCAATTCGTTCAATTTTATTAGAGTGGCATCCAATTTACATGAAATATGCAAAAAATACTTTTAAAACCTTATATGTGAAATCTATTAGTTTTGATTCAAAAACAGTTTTTTGAGAAATATTTAGAGATATTAAATTTTTACACAAAACACGTTATCTGTATAACTTTTATGCCCCCGCAATTTGTTTCAATTCTAACGCATCTCTAGTTTGAATAGAATTAGAAATACTTAGCTCTTTTAGAAACAAACACTCTAAATAAACAAAAATTTAAATACCACCATCATTAATACTGTTTCTTAATTAATATTGATGGAGGTTTAAATTGTTATGACTGATTAAAAATGGAGCATTTGAATTTAAATTGTTATGACTGATTAAAAATGGAGCATTTGAATTTAAATTGTTATGACTGATTAAAAATGGAGCATTTGAATTTAAATTGTTATGACTGATTAAAAATGGAGCATTTGAATTTAAATTGTTATGACTGATTAAAAATGGAGCATTTGAAGCTCTTTTGTCGTATTGAAAAACATTAAGATGATTGCGCAATGCGCAAGTGGTTTTTTACAGAACACAGTAAGGATAATTTAATATTTATTGTTCTTTAGCCTGGGGAATTCTAAAATTTTTCATGATGCAAAACAAAAAATTTTAAACGCTTACAGTTCAAACCTATTAACTTTATGCTCAATCTGAATGTACCATGTGATAGAGGAGAGTCTCTACTTTTATTTTCGCTTAGTCTTCGACTCGCCTCTGTACCAGAAAGGCGTGCCGTTGCTCGAAGTCTCAGGTCCGTGGCCTCAGACCTTGCGCACCATACCTCCATGGGTTTGGGATATATTTGCACATAGAAAGAAACCCAAAGTTCCTTGTTGCTTCCATGGGCTGAAACTCCTAAAATACATTAGGTATGAAGAAAATTTAAAACATTTTTAATAATTCGAAATTTTCAAAGAAAAATTTTTAATTTTTTCAACTACTTCAACATACACTTTAGTAGAAATTTTCAGCATTGCACTAAAGCATGTTCCCCAATAAATCTGCCCAAGCCTCACAATTTTCAAATTTGCTAATTAGTTTAGAGAAAATACTTGGCAAATGTTGAAAAAACAGTTTGTGCTTTAAAACTGGAAAATCGGCAGTTTAAGATTAGGTTTGAAAAATATTTAGTAAATCGATAGATATTGTACAGCTCTATTTTTCTTGGTACTCATCAAAATGATTAATTGATTCTTTAAATGCAAGTTCTTCGAAATACAACTTTAAGTTAATTAAAGCGTCTGTATATTTTAGCTGGTATTCATAAACTTGATTATAGTGCTAGTACCTAAAGTAACAAGGATTCATAGGCTATTGATGGCTTATTATTGTTTCTATTATCGGCCATTATTGAAGTTTGGCTGCTGGCCCATTAATGGCCAAATGATAAATCCAGAAATGAACCAATAATGAAGACATTTTAATCTTTTTTCTCAAATTATTCATGGGGTATAACATTGGAGCAGCTTTGTCTTAAAGCATGCTCCCCAAGAAACTTGTCCATGCCTAACGATTTTTAAATTTGTTAATAGCCATGGAGAAATTTCTTTGTATTTTTGAAATGTTGAAAAACGGTTTTTGCTTGAAAATGTACGCCAGGCGGATTATAAAGCTAAGACTAAGTTCAAATGAGGATGATGAAATATTAATTGGTCTAACCCGATGTAGCAGTTTTGATAATAAGGAAAGTTTTAGAATAGTATTTGGATGAGTATATAATTATAATATAATAATATTCTGATTTGCAATCTTATTTTTGCAAGAAATATTTAACGTTTAAAATTGGATCGCTATGTAGAATATTTAAGTGGCAAATTTGATGTTATGCAATTTTCAATTAAAATCTCATACCTCTTTAGCACATGCTTTACTTAGAAAATTTCACGCCGTAGAAATTTTGGAAAATATGTTGTAAATTTAAAAAAACATTTGTACTTTATATTTCTTAAAATAACTGTTGTGATAATTGCTTATAAAGTTCAATTCGAATCCTCAATGATTTTTTTATCTCAAATATGATTCGAGGAATAGCGGGTAAATTTGATGTGTCAAAATAGTTAAAAAGTATATCTTGGAAGACCATTATTTTGCATTAAGTATAATATACTTTCACTTGGGCATGTTCAAATTATTGAATTGAAAGGGGCATTTAGTAATGCGCAATTGCTTAAAAGATTAAAATAACTAATCACGAGCAAGCAATTCTTCCTTAACCCTATTCGACCTGTGCGTTGTTTGAACTACCTAGGCCTTTCCTCTATCCCATTCTAGATATGATTTTGATATTAAGACTAAACTTTACACAAATAATTATCATAAAAATTGAGTAAACAAAATCATATTTATTTAATTGTATTATTTTTATGTTATCTAAGTCATTTAAAGGGACACTAAAAATGCAAATTTTCTCTACTTTTGTTGAAATTTGAGTGAAAATCAAGCTCTGCAATTTAGTAATTAAGTGGCTTATATTGATTAACCTTACCAATTATAACCTAAATTAATGTCTTTTGCTATCAGAGATCGTTACTAGAATCTTAGATTCCATATAGAAGCAAGCTGTTAAATCAAAATTGAAAAAATCGAGATTTTTTGAAATTTTTTGCGAAAAAGAAGTGCATTTTCTGAAGTGAGGATGACATGGGATCTTTCTATTACCATACACCATTTTTGACCAAGGGGAAAAAAAATATGTGCAATTTTATCAAAAATACTCCAGGGCAATAATTAAAATTTATTTGGCATGTTCAGAAAAGTGATGTCATCGTACTATTCTATGACGCCATCAAGTTTTAAAATATGTAGATTTTTTTGAAATATGCTAAATATTGGTTTTAGCATTTGGAAATCATATAATTTATTAAAATTTATTCTTTACTTCTCAAATATGCTTTTCTTTCTTATATTTCTTTCTTTTTTCACAATAGCAATAATACTAAAGTTGTGTAAAAATTGAAGGAATGCGCCTCCGATTGAATAACAATACTATGGATAAAATAAGTAGATAATTAAAAGTTTCTTACAGGCTGTTATAATTCCAAAGAAAAGGTAGGAAAAGTCACCAAGTGTCTTTTTAAGTAATGCTGTAAAACCAAACTTGGAAAACTTGCAAAATTTTGAAAGTATCTTATTAAAACTTTGCAAGTACTTACATCTGGCAAATCTATTATAAAACTTTGGAAATACCTACTAAATGCTAGTTGGGTATTTATGTATTTGGAAAACATTTGATTTAAATTTAACAAACATAGTGAGTTCTTTCTCAATATAATTCTAAACACGTGTGAAAGTCTCCCAATTCGTTTTTTGAGACCTTTAAAAGCAGAAAGCTACACAAAAGACCATTCTTAAATGTTGAATTTTATCTAAATTATGCTATACAAATTAAATATTCATTAATATTATACGACTTCAAAATAAAGTTATAATTAAATTGCTCACTTTCAAATAATTTTAAAATTTTGGTAACATTTGAAACTTAAGAGTAATTCTTGTTTTGTCAGATTTCTATGGTTAAGGTTATCATACATAAAAAGGAAGTTGATTCGTTATATTTTATCCAATTTCAACACTTTGTTGGACACTTCTTTGTTTGATTTGCAATGTTCAAAATGTGAAGAAAATACTTGCAAGACTTGCAAAATACTTGGCAAATTTTAACAAAATATTTCTAAGTTTGCCTAGTTGGAGTTTGCAGAGAACAATCAAAAGCTTAATGGGGAGGGGCAATCTTCTCTCAGGCTTAATATAGGATTAAGAAGTGTTAACATGTTTCATTTTTGAAGTACTTCAAAAAAAATCTAAATGGTTTTTCTAGCGGATAACTAATACGTCAATTTTTGTTGACAGTTATTTATATTGATTAGCTCTTGCCGCTTCTAGACGTCATTATAGATGCATAGTAATTCTAATGTGATATTTTAATTTGATGGAATTTAAATACAATTCTTGAGTAATTCAATTACTCCATTTAGCTTTGAAATTAGAATTTTATGGCATTGACCGAAGTAATGACTGAAGTTTATGATGCAATTTACATAATTGATGGCTTTTATTCTATAGATATAATGAACTATAATTTATAACTTACACTGAACATGCTTGCCATTCGTATGCAAATCATACTGTAACCTAAAAACTATCTTGTGCTTCCAATGGATATGAGTGAATCAAGCTTCTTTAATTCACTAACTAGCTACATTTCAAATCCAAAATATTGTAATTTACACTTAATTCAAATGTAAATGTATGCTAAATATGATGTATTGGTATTATATGTAAATTGGGGTTATATAGTGACTATGCCAAATATATATATATATATATATATATATAATGAAGTTTGAATCAGTTTGATTAGCCGGCTTGGACCGGAAAGCCACAGGGATTGTTTCGGTGCAGAATTTCTGAGATAATTGGTTATTAATTAATTGTAGCCAACCACCAGTGATTAATTGCTTGCCTCCTATTAGCATAAAATGCCTTTGCGTCTGTTACACCCTTTTTCATTGATCGCAGCTATTTGCTTAGGGAAATGTTGTCAAAAATGGCGTTCGAGCTTTGCCACTTTCTTTAGACGCGAAGCAAGATCATTAATGATCCAGACAGATAATACACAATTGTATATCACTTTGAAAGTCCCATTTTTTAACAGAATTGCACACTGATCCGGTCGATGCTGGTCGGTAAACCATAATTTTCTATTTTTAGCTGCATTTTTTCAATCAGAATTTTTATATATAGTATTATTGTAAAGCTTTTTATTTATTTTAAGAAAATACGAAAATTATATTGAAAGTTTTTTTGTTTTATATATATATATATATATATATATATATATATATATATATATATATATATATATACATATATATTGAACATATTGTACTCCTTAACATAAAATAAACACTATAAAAACGTTTATGAACGAAACAATCTTAACGTCATATAATCATTTAATTATAAGAACAACAGTAATAAATACATTGTTTACCATTCTTATAAATAATTGCTTACCACATAAATTTTTATGGAAGCACATTGTTACCGTACTAATGCTAAGTTGTAGATCATGTTTACATTATTTTGTTATGTTTATACCCATTTCATTTTTTATCACGAAGTATTTCAAAATCAAGTGTCGATTTGAAAAGCATAAAGTAATTTTCGGGCCTAGTAGTGTAAAATATATCCTGAAATTCTGTGCTTGCCAATATTATTTACTAAAAGTTTTTAATTAGGTGTTTCTTAAAAACAGTTTATACGAATGCCTTCTTTCAAAACTCGAGCATTTATCTCGTAATGCAATTGCTGTGCAGCGATTCGCCAGAGGGATGATATGCAGGCGACATCTTGCGAAACAACGTAGAATTAAGAAAATGTCAGAAGATGAGGCTGCATTGATTATTCAAAAAAGTGAGTACAGTTTTGTATTACTTTACATATTCAAATATAGGTATTGTCAGTTGAAACCCAAACATTTGACTATTAAATTTGATTATAAGTTAATGCAACTTTATATTCATGTCTATTTCTATTATATTTTTTTCCTATTATAGGGAATAATGATTTAATTTCATGTAAACATTTTAGGTGTGAATTTTCTGAAGCTTAACATTATTGAAGGAGATATCACATAAATAATGAGCTAATGCTATGTTTACATAACCTTTCTAAGTGAAGAATTCCAACAAGTCAAAGATGGGAATTTATTGCTCATTAATGAGTATTCTAGGCAGCACAACTTTTGTGGGACAAAATATAATTTCCGAGAGTAGCTTATCACAGGTTAATCTCATTTTAGGAATATTCATAAATTTTGAAAAACCTCAACACCTCGTTTAATTTTTTAAACAGCACTAATTCATATGAATTTAATTTTGAAGCCCAAAATCCATATTGAGGAAATCATCGTGAGCGGGACAGCAATTTTGAAATATACCATTACTGAGCTGAACACACAATTATGTAAAGTTCATTTTTAGAACATCCAAGAAAGAAGTTTGTAAAATAATCTTAAATGCTTAACAAATGTTTACTTATTTTATAGCTATTCCATTTAAAAAAGCTTTTAGTTAAATAGCTAGAATATGTTTGAGTTCATAACTCATTTGGGAATTCGTTTTAAGAATGCCGCTTAAAAATATTCCTTCGTTTTTCCTCATCTCAGGCCATAATTTCATTAACGTATTGTTTTTCTATTTTTCTATATTTTTATCGAACAAATTATTATGGAATACATCAATATTGTAAAGATAAATTTTAATTAGCTTGATTTACTCTGATTAAAATTATAACAATGACATGAGAAATTATTAATCAATTTTTAACGTGGAATTGATTATACTCCCATGATAAAGGTTACGCAAAGGTAAAGTAATTTTAAATTTTCTTTCGTTTTTATTTGGTGGTCATCAGTTTTAATAAATATATAACCAGGAAATAGCTAAGAATGTAATTTGGCAATATTCTGTATTTTAACAGTCCTAAAATCAAAATACTTAAAATATTTTCATTACCTACATTGAATTCGCAACATAGTTTAGATAAACTTAATTTTGTGTAAACATTTGTGAAAAAAATTCAAAAATTTGTAACCATCTTTAATCTTAATAATATTCTTTTAAATTACATTTTTATAAAAAGAGTATTACATACAATCAAAAAAATAGATAATGAATAAACGCCGATTTTTTTGAAGTTTTGTTTTTAGTAATAATATATTCCTTACTTGGCTTTATTGCCAAATGAACACATTGCGAGAAGCAATTCTATAAAATTCAAACCAAGAGAAATTATCGAAGTTTTCAACAGTAAATTGGAGAAAAAATTTGATTTATTTATTTTCTAAAAGATTTAAAACTGTTTTTTTACAGAATTTTAAATTTTTTTCTCTTTATTGCCTATCAAATCTGAAGAAATAATTGACATGCATAAAGTTACTATATAATTATTAACGACTCAGTGAATTCATCAAATTATTGCAGTAAAGCTTTTAAAGAATCATCTTTAGTGAATATATTAATGGTTAGTACATGCAATTCTCTTTATTTAAATGTAAGCAATGTTATTTCCTATTTGTGATTAAATAGTGCATAGATTGTTTCCTTTTTGAATTTGACAGGTTAACAATTGATTTAACGTATTGTTTCATAAAATCGTTGGGGAAATATTTCTATATTAGTGTTAAATTGATTTACAATGCGCTATAAAATCTACTTTGCTAAATATAGACCCATGTAGATGCATAGCGTATCAAAGTACTATAATATGCATCAACAGTTAGTTTTATTATTTTAAAAGTTTTTACTAAGTTTTTGCAAATGCAATTACATTTAAAGCAAACACTGAAGTTACTTCACCTTAAAGAACTTCAACCCACGTGTTTCTACCTAAATTACAGCTGAGCCTCCTCGCAAAATTATTAAAAATATTAGGAGTTAATAGCAATCTGCTATATGGAAATTTATTGAATTTTAAGTACAAGTGTTTGGTATGGATATCCACATATTTCAGCACTTGCCGCTTTTTTCCACAATTTATTGCACAATTTTATTAATGAATTTCTAATTTGGGGTAAAACCGGGTATATCTTGAAGTAATCTATTCACGTATTAGTTAGAACCTTTGTAAGAGATTTTCTTAAATTTGCATCAATGATTATGCTACAAAATTTAACATATTGCCTGGCATATTATGATAAATAAGCAGCTATACATGAAAAATGAAATACACAGCAAAATATGTCATTTTAGATTATCGTGGATATTATGTTCGAAGAGAAGTTGTGCCAATAATCCAACAGCATCGAGAAGCCGCTATAAGCATTCAAAAAGGTAAGAATATATTTTCTGTGCAGCAAGATCTTGCTTACATCTGCAAATCACTGTGCATTTTGAGTATTACGTTTATTAGAAATTAAATGCCTTTTATTAAATAAATATTTTTTCTCAATTTATAACACTGAAAAATGCTTTAACTTTACATTATAATAGTAGATGTTCAGGCTTTCATATGTTCTCTACGATGTTGAGAAAGGTCATAAGCTTACTACATAGTTTCTCTTGATATTATTGCTCAGATATCTCTACAGTTTTAGCTAATGTTCTTATAAGTTGTTCATTGTCGTCGTTACAATTTTTTAGTCTCGAAATTACTCTAAGCTGCTCGATGAAGACTATGACTTTAGAGCAATTTACAATATCTTATTATATTTTCGGAGGAAAAACTTTGTAACTTTATTTTTAGTCATTTTTAATTTTTTCTATACATTTCTGCTTTGTAGAAATCTCGCTGGTTTGCAGTTGTTACTAAATCAAAGAAGAACATCTTTGACCCTTACTTTAATAAATTTCAATGATATAGGAATGGACATTTTCCTGCAATAGACTAAAATTTTCAAATATGTATTTTTTGATTGATAATAAAAATTTCCTCAAGTTTTGTCTTTTGCAATTTTCTTGAAATTCAGTGACAATTTCAAATACCATTTTTTCGATTTTGGCTCGGGTAGTGATTATTCCGATAAGGTCAGGTTCGGGTCCAAGCTAAACTCATATTTTCAATTTCTACATCCTCACTGAGGTTTTTTTAACATGATTAGCAGAAAATTGAGAATTTTGCAAACATTGAGAATTGAAAACAGAAATGGAAAAAAAACTTTTTCCAATAACACATCATGAAATATCTTAAGAAAAATATTATCACAATTGGGCATTTTTTTATAAAACAATGTCAAGGTATAGAAAACATGTTGACAATGAAATTTTATGGTAATCAGCAATAAAATATCAATGAACTTAAGAGTTTCGTGAATTGTGTATTTTTGTCATTTTTTCACATATGATTCAAAAACGCATTAGTTTCATCACAAAAATATAGAATCATACCTATTAACAAGGGTATAAATAATTTTGAGGACAAGTGCATGTAATATGTATGTAATGCTGACTTAATATGAATCTTTACACACACGCCTCTGCTATGTAGAACATCAATCTGGGCATAAGCTAAAATTTATATAAATTAAGCACAAATTGAATATATTTTAAAATTAATTGGAATAGTTGGTCAATATTCGTGCTTAACCTTTATTTCTGAAAAGAGCAACTGCGTATAAAAGTCATAAATTGAATTCTCCATTAACAGAAATATTTTGTAATATTTCAAATAAGTATCTTGCTTCAATTATTTTTTTGTTCAAAGAAGGACTAAGGCAAATTATAATTGATTAATAGTCAAAACTATTTAACAAAAAATAATGCAAAAGTACCTAAAGCTGGATTATTCTCAAACGAAATTTCATATGAACAGCCTGTATTCATTCTAATTCAAAGAAACTTCTTTATGAGATTTAATTAATGCGAAGAATATCAAAATTATCTCTCATTTTAAATAACATTGTTATATTAATTACAATGCCATACACTTATACGACAAAAGAATGACGTCAATATTGGGTTTTTCAGCTAGGATAGACTTATCATTAATCAATCTAATGACCTCACGTAGTTCATCTTGCACATACTGTGCCAGAGTATTTACCTAAAACCTTCAAACCTTAACTCATGCGCGAGGTATTCGATTTTTTGGCAAACGCCTCTGCAAAAGTTATAAATTCTCTATTAGAGGTGATCGAGGTGATCACTGGTGACAAGCTTCAGAACAAATTAAATGCACGATCGTTTATCTTGAATGAATTGCACTCACTAATATATTTAACAATCATGTCTTCATTTTTGGTGAATTAGAGGCAAGACCTTTGTTAAGGGTTCTTGTAATAAAGCAAAGATATATCTGCAACGGAATAACTTCTACTGTTGGAATGAGAATCAATTTATCTTCATAATATTTATTCCGGATTTATTAGAACTCCCAACCATCCCGATCAAGGCGGTAAATTTTTCAGTCCAATTATCAAAACAAGTGTATCAGTAATTAGCCTAAAATTTCTCAGGATCAATAAATGAATAGAGAATTATTGGTTGACTGCGAAATGCTTCAGTGAGGGCTAACTCCATTTACGTAACTGACCCACACAATATTGGTTTCTACTTCCTATATGCAAATGGAATTCACTAGAACAGTTTGCATAATGTCTTATTGAAGCTTTAGGTTGTTATGTATATTACTGCATCCAGTAAAGTTACTTTAATCAATACAGTAAAATTGTACTATTTGAAAGTTGGGAAAAGAACCCACATAAAATATTTATTGTAAAACCTGAAAACCAAAATCATGTTTTGAGAATTCCATTTTGCATGAAAAAAGATTAATTTCGTGGTAACGGGACACAAAATCTGTGAATAATGGACGCACACATCAAATTATGAAGAAAATAATCTTATAGTAATAAATCCACTTAATCTATTTACAAGTGTCGTTCCCACACTAAGCTTTTGAAACTCTTCCTTATGGCAAATGGACGGAAAACGGTTTTTCATTTGGTTGACAATTTCCAAGAATTAAGCTGACAGACTTTCCGCTGCTGATTTTACGTAGGAGTACAATATTTTCATTTACTATTAGTAATTATTCCAAAAATGATCATCTTCTGTTTACTATAAATTTTTGTTTCATAATCACTTCTAAATTTATGGTCAGCAAACTATTTCTAATAGGGTTTTGTGTTACAATCTATTTGGAGATCAGAGACTAAATGTTTTTGTTAAACTTGGATCAGATGACCTGATCAGAATACGGGAACTGGGGTAATGACATGGGAATTTCTCAAAATATTTAGGCCTTAATATGTTCATGTAAATATAGGACTATTAGACTAAATTTTATGGTTGCATGTATGACTTCGACTAATAAGTCCCACATATATATATATATATAAAAGCTGTATTCATTACAAAATTCATAGTTTTTTATAAATCAGAACTTTTTAATTAACATTAGTTTAATTCATAATAATTTTTTGAAGCAATATGTTAGTAATTTTAAATGTGAAACTGTGTAGTATGGCGTGGTCACCTTGTGCGTAGACAATATTCTGATGTTCACTGGGCTAAGAAATGGACAAAGCTTGCCAAATTAAAGGCTGTTATTACACTGCAAACATACGTCCGTGCTTGGAAAATGCGAGCCATGTACCACAATATGCGTTCCATACATTCTCAGCAAGAGACCCAGATGATATATTTTATGCAACAGGTAATTTTTATGTGTAATATTTCAAATGTCATTAATTATTTACCTCAAGGAATTTAAACAAGCAGCGTTTTTTGAATTAATTCGCGGCTGTTGCTTTTAATAACTAAAATTTGTTAGTGGGTGGTAAAATAATGAAAAATTGACGCCTGGATTTTACTTACTAAGAAAATTTGTTTTTATCACTTTCAAAATTTTAAAATATATCTATTCCATACAATATCACATTCCTCAAATCGCTAAACTTACATGTATCAAATGTAATGAATACATTGGATTAGAAAAATCGAATGTACTTTCCCAAGAAGCAAAACTACACAACCAATTTCATTAACATTCGAAAAAAAATACATTCCTTGTTAACATAATATTATACTATATGAAAGTGGAATAGCCCTAAGAAAAATATTTGATAAGTACACTGGCCTGAAAACGGGTCAAAATTTTTGGAACCGACACAACGTGATCCGGATGTTATGTAGAACCTTCCAAAATTTGGCCCGACTGCACTAACATAAACAAAACTATGTGTGTGTTTTAAACACAATTAGCTAACCAGTAGTGGGAAACTTAGCAATTGGCCAATAATTGGATAAAACTAATTTGTCCAAATTACAAGAGGATTTTTGGTGGACACAGTTGTTTACGGATAAAAAGTAGTAACACAAAATTGTAACAAATATCGCATCTCACTACAATTAATATTTAATAAATTTTTTATTAATTTACAGCAGTGTCTATTTAATATATACTTTTACAATATGTTTTTTTTGTTTTGTTCTTGTTTAACAGTTATATGTATAACTTAAATATATATATATATATATATATATATATATATATATATATATATATACACATATATATAAATTAATATATATATATATATATATATTATGACACCAGAACACATAATTTTACATAATAATAGATTTAGCATACAAAAAATAAGCCTTTTCAAATATTCTTGGATGTCTTTAAAAACACGAAGCTTATCATTGCAATTTAAAGTCATGATTACAATTTAAATTATGATTAAAAATTTTTTTTTACCTCTGATAAAAAGTTTATCATGGAAGTTTGTATTTGGGAGCCATAGGTAAGTAACTGATAATTTACTCAATGCAAAAAGTTTTTCCAATTAGTAGTAAAAAATCATTAAAATACAGAATTACGATCCTTACACTTTAGTTGACTGGCTTAGACCTCTATTGATTTTATAATGTTGTTGAATTTGAACACAGTATATAACTATTGTTTTGTAAGCAATTAATACATGTTTGAAATCATTATTTTGTCCGAAGTTTTTTGAAACGTTAATTATATATATATATATATAATTGATCTCGATACAGGTCGAATTTACATTTAGCAATCCCACACAATTAATATAACTATTGCTAGAAATATATTAATGTATTAACATACATTTCATATTTAAATTTATCTATTCATAGATAATTTACCTATGTATTAATAAAGATTTTTCTTTTAATTTAAATTGATTTCTAAAAATATTATATTTAGGTTTTTGCGGAAATTTGAGTGGGGTAGGGGAAAGTTTGGAAGATGTAATTAGATGTCCACATGGTCTCATTCCACATTACAATCAATCAGAATACATTTGTATCGGTATTTTTTATATTACCTTTTGCATAGAAATTCATGAAAATCATCTTATACTTTTGTTAATCTTTTTCTTAAAATTTTATATATATATATATATATATATATATAATTATTTATTGAAGTAATTTTCAGCAATTTTACTATATGATTCATATTTTCGACTTTTTAGTTTAATGAAATTGTAGATGAATTGATAACATTTTCGGAAAATCCTGTTTTCAAGAAACCAGTAACCGAATTTCATTTTGATGAACCACAAACAGCAAGATTGAAGGGTAAGTGATTTACATGTAAAGATTATTTAAGTTTGCTGCACATTTTTGAAATAAATTTAAAATGCCCTTGAAAATATTAATTTCATTTGATACTATGGAATAACTTTTCGTTGAAAATTATAGCTCTGTATTATTTACATGTAAATGAATATTACACCAATAGAACTCTTGACCTAAGTAATTTCTTTGCAGATTCGGTGTCAAGGCGAAGGATGAACACGTTAAGAAAGCAACTTTCTGTAAAGCTACCATGGCAGTATCCATCAGTTGAAGCAAAATACTTACCATTCTACAGGAAGCCAATGAAGGAAATGGGGTACATTTCAACTTTCATCATATAACTGTGATAAGTATATACATTTAGAATAGAGGCTTATGATGATTTACAATCATCAATACCTAACACCATCATGGTTAAGTTTGCAGATGATAACAATCTCATTATAGATATTAAGTCTGATTTTGATCCTTCAACAGAATTGATGCAATACTGCAAACGTATTTTAACAGAATATTTTATTTCTTTCTGAATACCCACTATCTCAATTAATTCTATTTAGTGAAAGTAAAATTGGAAGTGAAACTTGCTTGTCGCCTTACTATTTCTACTCTTCCCAGTACATCAATGACATTCTTTGATCAAAAGCTATGTTTTAATGAGTGTGTTGAAAAACTATTAAATCGTGTTAATACTGATCTATGCTTGCTTCGTAGACTTAAGGCATATGGATATTCAAATAAAAAGCTCTCTTCATTGTATGATTCTCTTATAATGAGTAAACTACGGTATTGCTGCACTGTATGGGAAAGCTGCTCAAATGCTCTAAAACAAAAAATATATTGTTTTCAAAGAAAAGCTGTTAGGATTAAAGTGATTACAGAATATACTTCAATTCATAATGATATAATAAATATATGGGTTAGTGTGCGTGTGCGTGTGGGGGGGGGTTGAAGAAATGTATTTAGAATTTTAAATAGAAACATCGTTTTCAATTTATGAACAAATCATCTGTCAAATCATAAACTGGCATTAATATTTTTTCAGAAATTTTCCTTTTTCCTGCGTTTTACTAACAAATTACTTTCCTAAATGAAATTTTGTTTTCAATAACTATCTTACAACCGCTAAATTTGTAATTATTTTTCTTTGTGAATTCTCCCCACGCAGGTTTCTCATTTTTTTGTTGTTTACATCAAAAGAAATCTCGAAGTTGTATTTCTGAATTAAATAATTCCCAATTCAGCAAATTCTTTTAAAGTACCAATGATCACTAGTATTTTTCTTCGTTTTCTTTATAACAAATAAATCATTTAAGAATATTGAGGTCACTTGATTTCAAATACATCGTTTTTTACTTAAAAACTTAAGCAATTTTTTCTTAGTTAAAAATTATTATTACATTATTAACATCCTTTAATTGAAGAAATAATGAAACTGGTAGGAGTTTATTGAAGACTTTAAAGGCTTATAACAAATTTTACGTTATGATCAATCTGAAATCACCAGCGAAATTTGACTTTTTGAAAGGCTTTTCTCAATGGGTTTGGGATAACTATTTAGGTATGAAGACAATATTAATATTTTTCAAACATTTGAAATTTATAAAGGAAAATTTTTAATTTTTTAAGTCCTCCAGCCACGGCAATAAGTTTGTCAGACATTGTCAACATGGACATGACCATGCTTCAGGATTATTAAAATTGCTAGTTGGCTTGGAGAAAGTTCTTTGTAAATGTGGAAAACCGGGTTGTCCTTTTAAATCACACCAGGCGGTCTAAGGTTAATCTTATTCAGGAACATGCATATCATTAAGATATCAATGGATTCATAATAATATTTTAGGAAATGAGTCGGAGAACACTTCAAATTCATTATCCACCACAAATCCCCTGAAGCCAACTGTGAAGCCTCAAAGAGGGATTCTGAAATCTGTCTTTAAAAACAAAATGGAATCTAACATGTAAATATGCTCTTCTTAATACACTAACATTTATATATCATAATAATTTACATTTGTTAATATAAAACATAGATACATTTCAATGGATAAAAAACAGAGGTCAGCATGTGTGGAACAAGAAGACATCATTTAGAATGTAGGTTCTTATCATAGGAATGAACATTGTTAAGACATTTAAATCTTAACATATAATCTGAGAATTTCAACTGGGTTTTTTCGAAATGAATTGAGTAAGTATGAATGCTGATTGATTTTATTTATGTTGTTTGCTGATGAAAAGCTATCTGGATTATATTTTAAATTTGAATTTCTAAAAGCTAGATTACCCATCTTAAATATAATTTCAAATTTGTCATATACAAATAATGTTTTTTTTTGCTTCTTAATACTGTCTAAGTCATTAATTTTATACTACTTAATATTGTGAATCAATATGGAACTTGAGCTTTAACCCGGGATGGGGGTTGGGGCTTTGCAAAATTTCTTGGGGAACCCATTTCTGTTAACCAGAATTATTAACACTATTTTTTAGACTTTATTAATACATCATTTATTGACGTGAAAATTGTGAACTATCTATTGTCTTTAATAATGATCCAATCATCTTTAAATTTGGCAGGTAGCTTCTCGTAACATAGAACATTAAAAAGACATTGTAATATTATAATTGTACCATATTTTCTTCCTGATGTCAGCATTTTTCAAAATGAGGTCAGCAAAGCATGCCATTTCTTATTAGATCACACAATTAAAAGTAATCGTTGCAATTGGGTCCTATTTTTTACTCGTGATTCAAATTGTAGTGCACAATAACTTTTTTACAACTATGCTACTCAAATTGTAACAAAAAATTGCAGTATGGTCAATAAAAGGAGCTATGAATATGAAACAAAAAATTTCAATATAAAAATATAATAGTAATGCCCTCTCAGTAAATGTCCATTAAATTCTTTGGGCAAAGATATTGATAGAATTTATTAAGGAAATGGAAAAAAACTAAATACAATGAAAATTTTGTCTAAACCTTCAGCTAATCATAATTTTCAGTAATTTCAAATATGTGGATATAGGGAATTCGTGGTATTAAGAAATAAAATTCAATTAATTTTTGCAAAAAACTTTGCTGCTCGTTCGGGCTCATAAGATAATTCAAAAATTTTCTCAATTCCAATTCTCAAATTATCACTATCATTGGGTTTCCATGGAACTACACAATGATTTTTAAATGCATATTTCTTTGATAGTTACAATTCTTACACCACTGTACATATTTATATTTTTATGTACAATTGGAATTTAAGGTAATAAGAAAAACTGAGTTTTATATTAAAGGTCGCTACAGACCTCATTGTAATTTGGAAGTATTATTTGATTGGAGTTCAATCTTTTGTTAGTTAAATAAACTGACTGGCCTATGTAAATTTTTTAAATCAAGGTTTTCGATTTTAATTAGGTTCTTTTAAAATTCAACGATTCGTGCGGGAATTTTTTCAGGATTTTGTTAAAGTCCACTCTTTATTTACAGTGTGTGCTAATGTATTCATTGTCAACACAACCTTTATTAATTGGCTTGCAAATTAAAAATTTCAGCTTAAAGTGAATCAATGCATTGAAAAGAATACGTGAGTTTAACAAAAACACCTGTGTACCTTCACAGCTGCTAGGAAATTCTAAGCATGAACAATTACATAATACAAAAACTTGATAACTCTTAAACCTAGACTAGAAAAATTTAATAACAATATTCATGTTTAGGCAAGTGATTTCAGCACTAAGTGGCACTACAAGCAAATCAAACCCAAAAGAAAGCTAACTCAATTCATCAAGTGTAATTTTTTGAAGCGTTGTAATTTTACTGATCAATAATACATATTTTTAATAACAACTTCCATTTTGCATGATATCTATATTTCAAAAAATGAAAGATAAATATTTCAAATATTTACAACAGTTAAACTCTTTAAAGATAATAACACCAGTTGCTCCGTGACCATATGAATAGACAATTAAAACAGAAACGAAAAATGCAGTCCGTTATTTTTCAGCATGACGGTGCGCCACCACACTACTCCAAACAAGCCAGGGATTTCATCAGCACTCAGTTGTCAGATGGCCATTTAAAAGTTTAATTTATGAATAAATGATCTTTTAATCAAATATTCCGAAAATTTTGACTTTTATCTGTGGTCTACTCTAGTTCACGGGTATATCATACATACATTCCAACCAACCTGAATGATTTAAAAAGGAGGATCATACAAAAAGTTGATTCACTTAACATTAATGAATTACATCGAGCTGTTCAGAATATGATACCAAGATGTGAACTTACTATTGAGCAGAATGGAGGACTATTTGAACATTTGTCTGAATATATCTGTAATTCCTCTTATTAGAGTTTGTTTATTTACATATATTATTGTTTGGTTTCATATGTTGGGCTTGAGGTTGATTTCCAAAATATAGTGTGGTACTATATATATATATATATATATATATATATATATATATATATATATATATATATATATTGCTCCTAATTCTACAATATTTTGAACTTAATAACAATAATAATAATAAAAAAATGATAGTAATAATAATATTATTATCATTATTGTTATTAATAATGATAATAATAATGATAATACTTTTGTTAAATTTCGCGTCCTTACAAAAGTAAGAAAAAAAATTTTACAAAATAGTACACAAACTAATAAAACACTAATTACAAAAATGCAATCGTCGTGTCATCACTGTAGTAATTATAGGGCAAGGCATAGGGTACAAAGGTTTTCATATGCTATTCAGAAAAGTGGTAGCCTTATAATCCTTCGTGACCCTTCCGATTTCCCTAAAGCCTTGAAACTATGATTTAGGGGTGAACCATAATCATTTATCATATTTTACTGAACTTTTTTGTCTGTACCTTATATGCTTCATTATTACTTCTGATTAAATTTTCTTAGGAAATTTTGGAAATCTTAGCATAGAGCTTAACCAGTTTTCTTTGTTTTTCAATTATGGAATGTCGCAGAAGTACGTTCCAATTTAAAATAGGGACAACAATGCAACTAAAAATACAAATTACCACTTCATAGAATTACCGTCTACTGATAGAAGAAATTCTACTTAAAAAGATATTAAGATTAATTCCTGCAACAGAGTGGAGACCCAAAGTCACACTAAATTTGCAACCCACACCACCCTCATTTATAAATCTGGTTCAATAAGATAAATTTTGATCTCTGCACATCAAGAATGCTACCCAATAAATTACATTGCTAAATACCTTTTAATAGATATGCTAATCCTATTGAAATATCTAGAATATTTTGGAGGATACCATTCAAAGTCTAAGCTGAGTCAAGTTCAACTCTTAACTCTAAATCAATATGAAGCCATTGATTATCTTCCGCCTCACACAACAATCTACTTAGAACATATTACTAACCNATATATATATATATATTATATTTATATATATAATGCTCCTAATTCTACAATATTTTGAACTTAATAACAATAATAATAATAAAAAAATGATAGTAATAATAATATTATTATCATTATTGTTATTAATAATGATAATAATAATGATAATACTTTTGTTAAATTTCGCGTCCTTACAAAAGTAAGAAAAAAAATTTTACAAAATAGTACACAAACTAATAAAACACTAATTACAAAAATGCAATCGTCGTGTCATCACTGTAGTAATTATAGGGCAAGGCATAGGGTACAAAGGTTTTCATATGCTATTCAGAAAAGTGGTAGCCTTATAATCCTTCGTGACCCTTCCGATTTCCCTAAAGCCTTGAAACTATGATTTAGGGGTGAACCATAATCATTTATCATATTTTACTGAACTTTTTTGTCTGTACCTTATATGCTTCATTATTACTTCTGATTAAATTTTCTTAGGAAATTTTGGAAATCTTAGCATAGAGCTTAACCAGTTTTCTTTGTTTTTCAATTATGGAATGTCGCAGAAGTACGTTCCAATTTAAAATAGGGACAACAATGCAACTAAAAATACAAATTACCACTTCATAGAATTACCGTCTACTGATAGAAGAAATTCTACTTAAAAAGATATTAAGATTAATTCCTGCAACAGAGTGGAGACCCAAAGTCACACTAAATTTGCAACCCACACCACCCTCATTTATAAATCTGGTTCAATAAGATAAATTTTGATCTCTGCACATCAAGAATGCTACCCAATAAATTACATTGCTAAATACCTTTTAATAGATATGCTAATCCTATTGAAATATCTAGAATATTTTGGAGGATACCATTCAAAGTCTAAGCTGAGTCAAGTTCAACTCTTAACTCTAAATCAATATGAAGCCATTGATTATCTTCCGCCTCACACAACAATCTACTTAGAACATATTACTAACCCATCATTCAGGTATGCTCTCACAAAATTTATAATAATTTCAAATTGCATCTGAGAATAGTTTGTTCACAATTGGTTATGAAATTTTATATATATATATATATATATATATATATATATATATAATTATATTTATTAAGCATTTTCTCAGCTTCCTTGCAATCTCATTAGACAACTGTTCACAATAGCATGAAGACTTCATTTAATAATTCAATTTAGATCCGAAAGCTTAAGCTGGGTAATAACTGCACTAATTGGAATATTTACTGGGGCGTTAGGATTTCTAGTTTATGAATTTGTGGCAGCTATTTCACAATTCAAATGGGGAATAGTTGATAAACTAGTAAGTTCTCTTTACCTTCCGAATTATATACTTTGTTATAAAAATCATCAAAATATTATTTAATAAGTCATGTGTACAATTCTGTGAAGATGTTAAAGATTCAATTCTCTGAGATATTGATTCATAGAAATTATGATACTTTCTCAAATATATGATCACCCATTCTTCAACTTAAATTGACTTCTTGCTTGCATCTCTAAATTTGCCTATTAACACTAAATAGTGCTTAAGTCTAAGGATTTGAGCGTCCAGATTAGCTGCTAAATTTCACTAAAATGTTCTTAATGCCAATATGAACAATTATAGCTGTATGCATTGAGGCATTACAATCTTGATTGTCTTGACAGTTAGTTCTACCATGAACGGAATTCAAAGGCCTTTCAGGTTTCCAAGAAAGGGCAGCAGAGATAGTCATAGAGACTCTGCCATGCTATAGGCGCTAATTTTAATGATATTTGTACAAGTTTAAGCGATATGTTGTTTAAATTAACCTAAAACACTCCAAGGATTTCTAAAATGGTTTAGTGTGGCCACTGATATCTGACTTTGCGGAAAAACTTCATAATTGGTGGCGATATCAATTAAGGTTCATTGTTGCATCCAAGGGCTCCAAAACAATATAACTACATGAACGTTAAGTATACAGGAAATTTTTCTATATTTCAAAAATTCTTCCAAAGAAAAATAGAAAAGCTTTTCAAGTATTTTTAGAAAATTCTTTGCAAATGTGAAAAAACTGTTTTTTCTTTTAAAAAACGATCAGACTGTTTAAGGTTAATGGGTTATCATTGTAACCCTTACTTGAAAGCCAAATTTGTACAGGTAACAACAAACACTTTAATTGCAAATGAGTTCTAAATGTATAAGCTCACTGAGGTTATAAAATGTCAATAAAGCACTGAAGGGGGGAGGGGCGAATCGGCCCCTCTCTTTTTTCAAAATTATTTAAGATAAGCTTTTGTACAGTGAAAGATATACCTTTGAGATAAATTTCTGCCAATTTTAAAAAAAGTGTAAATTGGTTTTGATTTTATATGCAAATGAATTTGTGAGACATCCATTTTGGAAACAAAGATGAAAATGAATTCAATTTAATTGATCCTTTAAACTGGATGGAAACAGTTTATTTAATTCATATGACTTCTAATTGCAGATGGTAAACACTATGATGAACTTCTATAACACATTATCATTTAGTCGCAACATCTGGCCCTTATTGGCGAGTTTGTTGTAGTTTTGATTCAGATCAGGATTTTAGATCATGTTTATCTTATCCTAAATCAAATATTCGTGAAAACAGTTTAATATCAGGTTTGATTGACTTATTTGATATCCTTTTAATTTTGTTAAATGGAAAAAATATGGTTGATCAGAATTTTTTGGTGAAATTTGGTACTGCTTTCCATCCATACATGTAATGTGCAATTGACTGGTGTAATACAACCAAAATTTTTTACTGAGATCGCATATATAATTAATGTATTCAGCTTATGCAACACAATGTCAAATACTTTGGTGAACTATGATTGCGTTTCAGCTAAGTATAAGGTTTTTTACCTATTTACTCAATGAGAGGATTATGTTCAATCTTCTCTGAATTTGAGCATCATGTCAACATTCTTCTACTTTTGCAACAATTTTCTGTTGCTTTAGAATGTTCACACCTAAAGTTAATGTGTGCATTCAGATACAGAGTAAAAGAAAAAAAAGATCTATAACATCCATTCCTCTATTCGCATCAGGTTTAGGATTAGGGCATTTTGGGTCTATTAAAGTCTGCAGTTCACGTAGACTCATCTCGAGTTTTTAGTAGTTCAATCACAGGGATATTTATATATTTTTTGGAAATGTTAAAATTCCTCTTCATTTGCTAAAGTACTTTCACAATATACATTGTGAATACAAAACAATACGTACTTCTATGAGTATATTTGATTGCTTATTGTTTATTTTTAGGGTCATCATTTGTCAATGTTTATATGGCTTGTTTGCTTTGGAACTTTTTTTGCATTTCTGAGTTCATTTTGTGTAGTGGTAAGTTAATTTCAATAACATATATTACAATACATATAGTTTTCAGATTTTGTAACAATGAAATATTCTAACTTTACATTTTTGCTTAATTATATTAAGGAAGAAAATAAGAAAACATTTAAAAAAAACTGAATATTTATAACTAAATTTAGGTCATTCGCCCTGCAGCATTTGGCTCTGGCGTTCCCGAAATTATTGGATACCTAAATGGCACCGTTGTCAAGCATATTTTTAACATTCGGACAATGATGGTGAAGTTCTTTTCCAATGTCTTTGCTGTTGGCAGTGGTCTTCCAGTTGGACCAGAAGGACCTATGATTCATATGGGGTTAGATTATAATAAAAATTGACTTATTTTCCTTTAGAAGTTGTTTAGGAGCAGGTATATATGGCTGTATATCGACATGGTTGTCTCATGCAGAACGAAGTTTACAAAAGTGCGTTAAAAATTTTAGTTACTGATGTATGCCTATATGTGCACAAAATATAGAAAAAATTGTGCTATACCCATTTGGTTTGCCCATATATTACTAATCACATCATTTATTGCATTAAATACACATCAAAAAGTGATATCAGTGTCATCATTAGTATTGTGTTAGCATAAAAAAGCCTTTTTGCTCGCTTGACAATAAAGTGAAATGCAGCAGAAAGCCATCACTAAATAATGGCAAATGTGTTACCACCTTTAGGGAGAGGGTAATTGGCATAGCAGCTTGGCCGAACAATTTCTCGTGAAAATGTATTATTGATAAAATTTGTAACATCAGATTTGGAAACGGGAGGTAATATAAGGCGAAACGGGACGGGATAGGCCAGGGATTAAATTTTTTAGCCAAAACGGGCCCGGGACGCGCGTTTGAAATTGATGAGACACTGTTAAAATTGGTTAGTCATATTCCTAATGCCTTCGGAGGATATTTGTAAGTCTTCTATCCCCTTTAAACTTTTAGCAAAATTGTTTAAAAAAATTAACGTAGTCCAGATGTACATGTAGAGGTTTGTTCAATATCTTATCGTAGATAATATCTTTATCAAAAAAGCTATTAATAGATTATCTAGATAGTCTAGATTATCTTCACTAAAAACATTAATTTTACAGATTTAGTACAAGGTACTAAATGTCTCTGTAATAATGCAGATCTTTTTCAGGTATATTTTCGAACAATTTGGGAAATAATTCATTCTGTATTTATGTTGTGTAACATAATAATAATAATAATAAAGATATATTATCCATATATGGATACTAAACAGTAGTATATAAACAAAAATTACATTAATAATGAACATAAGGCACTCGGCAGAAACGACATAAACATATTATATATTTCTTACAGTTGTTTTTAACGGAATAGTTAAAGTTATTTAAAAACTGTTGTTGGAAGAAGTCTTTTAATGATCTTTTTACTTGTTTCAATGATCCATATAAATTGATGGAAGTATTTTGATGTATATAATTTGCAAGTATTGCAATTCTATTTAAATAAAAAGATCTGGTTGATTCTTTTCTTATATCCTTTGATTTGAAAATTGTAAGATTTGAAGAACGAAGCTGGTAATTTGTTGGTAGATATTCAGATATTATTTTTGATAGTTCCAAATCATATTGGTCATTCAATAGCTTATTAAAATATATTAAATCAAGTAACTGAAAATAATAAGGTATCGGAAGCATGTTTAAGCGTATCAATTGTGATTTATAATCAAGACCTGGTAGTATCCACTTAAAACACCTATGTTGAAAGGCTTCTAGCTTGTCAATTATGAAGGGGGATAATTCCATCAGAATTGAGCCATAACTTAGACATGATAATACCAATGATTTGTATAGAGTTAACTTGATCTTAAAATGAGTTGAGTAAGGAATATTCCGTTTAATATTAGAAAAAAGATAACTGCAACTTTTTAATTTCTTCAAATAATGAGTAGACCAAGAAAGATTTGGTGTTATTATCAGGCCCAGATCTTTAACAAAGTCATTTGCTACAATTGGTGCTATTATGAGAGGAATAGACTGTGTTACTTTATCACCAAATCTAATAAATTTAAATTTATCGATATTGAAAGATAAGAGATTATTATTTGACCACGTTTGTATTTTATTGAAATCATTTACAATATTGTTAATATCAGAACTGCATAATTTAACGTCATCAGCATACATAAATATCTTACTAAAGTTACAGCTTAATGGCAGATCATTGATATATATTATAAATGCTGTTATTTTTTTTAAAAAATTAAGGTAAAAAAACAAATAAATGGTTCTTGATCTCTGATTAGATTATTATACATACTTATTCTAATCTTATGTACCAAAAAGAATTACTATTCAGTGTTAAAGTATCCAAGCAAGAACATTTCATATAGATTTTAATAATTAACTAGTAAATGGTCAGCGTTTGTATCAAAACAAATTAAAGGATTATTGAGCCCCTAATTGACAATGTATAAATGGGCTATTGGACAGAATATTTACTCAAAAATAGATTATTGAGATAATTTTATCGAAGATAATCTTTTGTCAGAATTCTTTTGAACAAACCTATACATGTAGAATTGTAGTCAAACAGAATAATCATTCATTTTAAATTTATGCTTAAGTGAAGTGGAATTTGTGGAGTTAGTAGCAGCCATTGGACTCATTTCTGTTTGATATATTATATTTGTACTTCATTTAAAGTAAAATAATTTTTTTTGAAATTAATTAATTTCAAAACACCGAACGGGATTTGTAAGATACGGGCCCGGGAAGGGCCTGTGATAAGCAGCGAACGAGACGGGCCAAGAACAAGAGTAGACAGTCCCGCAACGGGACCGGGATGAAAATTCCGTCGTTTCCAACTCTGTGCAACATACTAGTTATTTTGATCTTCCATGCCATGTTGTTTAAGTTGAAAAATCTAAATTTCAAAGTATGTGAAATGCTTACTATCTACTTACATGTTTTGACATGCCTTAAAGCAATTATTCAAAATATATAATATATTTCTTCTTCCAATTTGTAAATTAATTTACATTTTGTATTTCTGATAGATCAAACTTATTTGTTTCTAAATGTGTAATGCTTCATAAATGCGAGATTAAGTTGAACATTTCGTACTTTATATGTTGGCAAAGTTTTCCTCCCAAGAGGGTTCATGTAGCTTGAACTTGTTCTTAAGCTCATTCAGTAATATCAAAAAATATATAATTTCATAAAAATACATGAAAATAATTGAAATAGACTACATATAAAAATGGAAAATATAATATCGATATTTTCTATTACAAAATATTAGTTTTTTTTGCTCGGAGATTTAAATCATTTCCCAGTTGATTTAGGGCCATCTTGGCTTCTTTATAACCTTCTAATGTGAAGCCAAACTTCTTGTAAATTGTATCTAAAATATTAAAAATTAAGAAAATTGATAAAATTGCAAACATTATTTAATGAAGTTTACAAAACAGTAGAATTATTCTGACAACATTAATAAATAAATAGAAATCATGTAGCAAGCTATTAAATGATTTCAAAATACTAGGCACTCACACATTTCTTGTTGCCGTAGAAAAATGAATAAGAGCGCTGAACAATTATTATTAAGTATTTGGCAGGAAAAAAACTATTCAAATATTTGCATACAAAAATCTGAAGCAAACCCGTCTTCTTGGAGTAAAAATTTATAAAACTAAATTCCAGTCAGTACAGTCTGCACTGAAGCAAGCTAACTTGCACATAAGAAACATATGTATTGTTATTATGGATTAGCTATTCATTTTTACTTGTTCAATTCTTTTGAATGGTACTATACCATGATTACAAAAAGTCAAAAATAAAAAATTATGAGTGAATGAACAAATAGACTTACCTTTAAATAACTTCGATCGTTTGGGAGAAAATGGAGGCCGACAATTTTTTTTCTTAGGACTCATCATGTGACTTTTCAATTCGCTTTCTGACCACAATACTCTTCCTAGACTTAGTGCAAACTTTGACTCTCTGATACCATCTAATTGCAGCAAATTTACTCCTTCAAAGGTGAAATCAGGATCGAAAGGTACTGCTTCAGGTTCAGTTTGCAAACGTTTCTTAATAACAAAATATTAATTTTTGATCTCTGAGTTATTTAAATTTCAAAATATTAAACAGCATAGGAAATTCATCATATAACAGCGTAAAGGAAAGTTTTGGTATTTTTATATCTTCGATCTTTGAAGAAAATTAATATATAACATACTTATTATATATCTTTATATTATGAAATACTTCTTACATTATATATTACTTAAAATTCTACTTAATTAACACATCACATAATTTTAAGAAACTTATTTTCAAAAAAATATGAATACCATGTAAAATCTAAAAATGCTTACAGTCACATGTAGTTCGCGTGTGAGTTTTTTAATTGCACGAGTGTTCTCACGTACAGCAGATAAAATTTCTGTCAGAATACCTTCCACAGACGATGTCTAAATTTTTTTTAGTAAAAATAGTAATAGAGGAAAATTACAGCTTCTGACGATCTACCATCACTAACAGAGGTTGTTTCAATGTCATCCATTAGCAAGCGTTTTCTACTCTTAGGGGCAGGTGAAATTTCCTAAATAACTGATAAATAGCTTTGTTTTTATAAAATTTGATTGACAGTTTAAATGTTTTTCTAAAAAAATATTACATTGTCTGCAAGGATGTCGGCATCATTGATTGACAAATCAGTGGCATGAATTGAATGTTCAGCTCTGGAGGAATCAAGAATAGATTCTAATCGAACCTGCTTTTGTTCAAGTGTTGCTTTATCACCTAAATACGTTTTCGAAATAACGGCTGATGTAAAAAAACAAATAAAAGTGACTATGAAATTAAAATTCTTAATAAGAATACTGTTAATATCTGACATCGAATCCATGCAACATTGCAAAGTAATAATTCATTGAAATAACTTCATTTTATTTAGTTTAAATGAAAATTAATTTACACAATACAAGATAGTCAAGCATTAATTAACACTAAAAGAACAGCAATTGGACAAAATCACAAATAAATATTTTTCATTTTCTTCGTTTTTCATTCAGAAAAAACACTAGCAAGTACTTATAATTCCAATTATGTAGATAATCTCATTGAATTTGCAATTATGTGAAAGTTTGTATCTTTTACATGATTGTTTCATGTAAAACATCAGATGTACATTTATTCTTATTCATCGATGTTCTAGTGTTATTGCAAAGCACTTCTTTAAAAAACATAGTTAAGTACAGGTAGATTAAAAGAAAAATCTTATATACCTGTAGCCATAAGTTTTCCAGAATGACCGTGCAAGGTGACCAAATCATTCTTATCCAAGCAGATTTTTTCTTCAGTGGAAAGCAATCGCGGCCAACTGCTGTGATTTATGGGGATCACTGAATAGGTCTTATCAGCCTCAAAATAAAAAAGGAAAAAATAGTTGTTTTCAGACATTAATCTAAAAGCGATACAATTTAAAGTTATTTAATGAAATATTTATTTATAATTTATATAATATTATTATGAAATCGACTTATAATGTTAATGAATATTTATAATAAATTATTATTTTAAAGACAGAAAACGTAAATTTTTTTCATGAATGTTCAAAATGATTTGATATTTCAGAAATATAACAGTTGTCCTCTAGCTTAACAGATGTACACTTCGAAATGATCGTTTCTACTTTTATAATTTCGTAATAACTACATTCTTGGATTTTGAAGAAATAATTTGGACACAGCACATCCAATCCAATATCATCTTTCTGCAAAACAGCAACAGTTTCATACTTTTTCAGCAAAGTGAACATTTCGTTACATTTAGAGAAGAATGTTTCTACCTTTCCAAAGCATTCAAATCCATTACTTTCATACTTAACAATATAATTGCAGCTTTCTCTTCTTCTGGTATAAGCCAATGAATGAAAGACTGTACCTTCGTTATTAACAAATCGCCCACATGCGACAAATTTCTCTCCTTTACAATGCAATTCAATAAGACGGACAGCATGCTTAGAAGGTATAGTTGCTAAATATACATCTATTTTAGAAAATGGGGTTAGAAATGAATTGATGAAAGGAGCCAACGCATCATTTTTTATTACTGATTCATATATTTTTTTATTGCGTAAATATCGACCACATATTAATGATAAGTGATTAATTGTGCCACTAAATGGTTTACAAAGGAAATGATTGGCAGATTCGAAAGCCATTCCTGAATGACTCCACAATGGACCAAATTTTCTAGCCTGCCAACAAAGATGTCGCAATGAATGCATATTATAACTTTGTGCATCTATACCAAATATGGAAACAAAATTGATCGTAAAATATCGTAGATAAATATCAGCAGCATCAATCATTGACTCTGTCAAATGCTTTTCACACAAAAGCTTAATTCCAAAGCAAAAAGACAGCACAACCTTAAACATGTCATTCTTTGGAAGATCTAGCAATAATAAAGGAGCGATGTAAAATATAAATACTTTGTATTCCGAAGCTTTCCAAAATGAAATTTGAGAAGAAGCTCGAGGTTTTCTATTAATCTCAAGACACGATCCAAAAGTTAAAACAAAATTGTTGTAGAGAGTTAGGGTTTCTTTCGGCAACTTATTGAATAAAAATGATGTAATATATTTGGCGGAACCAATTAGTACTTGGTGCATATAATCTATTGGTAATGCATGTGGTAAATCATCAAATATTGATGATAATTCACTACATCCTCGAATACCTTCAATTCGCTCATTTAAAGTGCTTGCCAAAATCGCTTGTTCCTTATATTCATCAATTGTTCTTAAAACAAAATTTTCGTTAGCACTATATAAACGCCTGCCATTCATGTGAATTCCCTTCTGTTTACAAATGTTGCAGCCAAATTCTCCATTAAAGTGTCATTCTTAAAATAGATGCTTTTGCAGGCATATCGCAAACCATAATAAAAGGGTGAAAGTAGAATTGTTTACCAGAAATGAATAACCCATTTCTACAGATATGCTGCAACTCAGTTAAAATTTTTGGCAAAAATAATGACCAATCTGGTTTTGAACCGCCACACCAAAGTCCAGCAAGAATTAAATTTTTAAAAGCTGACCGCAGCTTCACAGGGAGCTCAGCCAACATTATCCATAGCGGCCAAATTTGAATTGGTTTGGATTTGCAAATCGAGGCACCATCAGTATTCAAAATAAGATTGAAATTTGAGGAGTTTCTTATAGGTAACTTTAAATCTGTTGCAGTAATACTATTCAATATAGTAAAATTTCTTTTAAACACGGCACATAATTGAGCTGAAATATCTAAAGTAGCAAACTTTTCAGTCTTTGTTACAGGTAAGTCAAATGTGGTGAGGTTTTTAAACTGGGAGAATGACGGGCAGTTATTATTTTGCGGAAGAACACTTTTAAATAATGATAGGAGATCTGAAACACTCGCATCTGAGAGTGCATGATTTGATACAATAATGGATAATGTCAAAACGAAGTTTGCAATAGTGATAGATGATTGAGGGAAAAGAAATGAATCATCAGCATCAGGCAAGCTGTCAAAACTATCAGTTGAAAATAGTTCACCAACAGATGAAACTTCACTTGAAAGCTGGGGATCAGATAAATCAACGTTTATTTGGGAAAAATGCTTAGAAGCTGGTGTTGAGCAAGCTTGTGGAACAAAATCTGAGTCAGATAAACTTTCATCAGAACTTGGAATGTCACAAGAATAAATTCGTTTTGGACAACGAGAAAGCCTAGGCTTTTGCTTATACATTCTCAAAACACTAAAAATCAATTGTATTTACATTAAATTGAACGGGATCAATTCAAATTCATTCTTTTTAAAAAAATTGAAATAAAAGTCGTCTTCTTTTAGGCGTACTTTGTGAAATTTATATCTGTCACTAAGTACCAGCTTAATTATTTTGTCATAAAAAATGTACTGATAATATGATTATCACGTTAGCATTCATGACAATGGATGTACTGATTACTATTAGAAGCAATGTTTTAGAACAAAGACAAATTTAATTGAAAATGTTAGGCCTAAATATGGCATTTAACGACTATACATAGTCATACAGCAATTTTTAATTTTACAAAAGATTATCTTCGATAAGATTATCTCAATAACCCATTTTAGAGTAATTCTTCCATTCAATAACCTATCTTATGCAGTCGATTATCAAAATTTGATGGAATTCCCCTGATCTTTGACACGATTGCTAGCATTTCCGCTTTTACATAGGGGAGCAGAACATTTATTCACAATTCTGAAATCGACAGATATTAGATTATGCAAACAAGTATTATTCATTTCAGTTTTCTTAAGTCAATAACTACATGTAAAATAACTATCAATGAGAGTGAACACTTTGCAATTATAATACCAAAAAACCTTAACATTAGATACAATTTCAGGCTTAATTAAGTATATAGAGAAATCTATTGATATTTTCTACTACATACTCTTGAAAGATTTTATATATTAATGCAAATTCTCATAACAATGGTATTCATTCAATTAAGAAAAAACTTTACCGTACATAGTAAAGAATTCAAACTAATTTAGGTATAATTTATGTTGCCATCTTCTAGATTGGAGAGCTTTCCTTCTACTTAGGATACTGACAAGAAGTTTTTATATAAAATACTGCTTAAACGCAATAAAATGAGAATTAGCTACATATATATTGCAAATCTACTTATATAAACTGCCATAAGTTATACAGTTGCATTTAAATAATAATTAAACATGCAATAATAAGAAAATTAGCTAGAAATTGGAGCACTCCACGTGCTGTTATCAAGAATAGAATATCGCCATTTTGTATTACGTCACAGGTTTAACGAATCAGAATTGAAAGCTAATAGAAATGCATTTTATAACCGCTAGTGGTGCAAGTTAAAGTAGAACTATTAAAATCATATCTTGTACGCTATTATTTTGATGGCCTACTCTGAGAAAGCAATAGATGTAATTTATTTGAATTTCGCATCCAGTTAGTGTTATAGAAATCCATGCACAAGCGCAATGTTTATGGATAAGAAATGCAAACATTTAAGGTTTTACGCTGGCAATTCACTTTGAATTACTTAGATGGCGTAATTAAATTATAACCAATTCTGTAGACTGAAATTAAAAATATACTATAATCGTAGATTTATATTTTAAATAAAAATGAAACAACCTAATTAATGAACGAAAAAATACTCAAAGAAATTTTTTTGCAATGTGCAGTTGCATTGTAGTAGATCATAGGATTTGCAATGCCAATATTGAATTGATGAACTCCTAAGAGAAGAAGAGTACAAGAAATTGCATAACTTTTCTTCTATCAGTGTAATCAAGTGGTTTGCAGACAAATATAGTTTTTGAATGATATTTTTTGCTCATTCAAAATCAATTTTCAGGTATGCTCATAGATTATAGACTTGTAAAAGATTAGACTAAATGTAACTTTTCTATTGCTTTTAGCACTAAACTGCTATTGTAACTTTATTCTCAGACTCTAAGGCTAAACTGCAATATATTTGATTATTTGTGTATGTACTTTTAAAAAACAAAAGTGTTTTCAGTAACTCAAATACGGATAAATTGCATATTCAGCCTTATATTAATATTTCAAGGTTTAGGTTCAATGTTGAAAGCTTTCACTAGATGGCGTTGGTATACTAAAATTTAACTTGAATTTACTTTAAAGATCTTTGAAGTATTATAAAGTATTTTGAAGAATCAAAGTTTATTAAAGTTTATTACAGTTCTTTGAAGTAATTTCAAGTTTTTCATTGAATGTATGACAAGGGTGATGTTGCTAAATGAATTAAACCAACAAACAAGAAAAAGTTAAATTTTATTTATTGTTTTACTAGATACATGATTTCAGCAATAATAACGATTTAAATATAAAGTACTTAAGTTTAGATGCAACTATATAACAGCTGGGGCAGCAGCTGGACTTGCTGCAGCATTTGGAGCCCCAATAGGTGGATCGCTCTTTGCCATTGAAGAAGTGACCTCTCACTGGAATTTGAGATTAACATGGAGGGTAGCTTATTTTTCAATGAAGAAGACATTGTTTTTAGATTTTCTTTTCTTGCACGCTTGCTGCACTTACTGTATTTTTACTGAAGTCTTCCTTACCTGGATTTGCAGTTCAGCATCATTTTATAGGAATACTCATTCCAGAACGCTACATATTATTTAAGGTAATGATATATTCTTCTGAAATTGTTTTATTGCAAAAAATTAAAATTTTATATACTTACACAGAAATGAATTCTTAACATATTAAGAAATATATCAATGCCCATCTAGCGACATTATTGTCTTATAGCGGATCTTAATACATGCAACATCATCTTTTTGCAATGAATATTAGAAAAAATTGATACCTTGTCATTTTATTACTTAGGTAGTGAAATATTAAGCTTTTTAAGTTTTTTAGGTGGCTACCTAGTAAAATATGCAAGTCGTAAGCACAGAACCCAATATGTATTTAAACAATATCATAATGGAGTTATATAATTTATAATCAAACAGGTTACCATCTCAAGAAATTACCAGATGCAGTCGGTGCATGATATGAAATACGCCAGCCTCCAGTTCTTTTTGTACCATGTGATCACCGATGCTTACAATTTTCTCCCGAAACTTCTGTAGGGTTTGAGGTTTGTTGTTGCGGCACATCTTCGCTTTTAACCAGCCCCAAAGCCAGCAACCTAGTGAATTGATGTCCGGTGACCTCGGTGACCATGCATGGGTACAGTCTCGACTGAGCACCCTCTCCTTAGAAAATGTGATACACTTGTAATCACGGACTCGACTAGCAAAGTAACATCGGACACGATCTTGCATAAAGATGGTTAATTACAATTTCCTCTTATTAGCTAGCTGTGGGCAGACATGCGCCTGAAGCATTTCCAGGTAACTGACTGCATTGATCGCCTCCTCAAAGAAAAAACATAATCAACCATAAATTATAATAGCAAATACATATCTTAAGTATAATTTTTCAAGACATTATATCACAGATATACATACTAAAATTGTGCTCTATTTACAACAGATATTTCCTTTTTATACAAATGACTAATATATATATATATATATATACTCTATTTACAACAGATATTTCCTATATATATATATAAATATATATATATATATATATATAATATATATAAATATATTTATATATATAATAAAATTTTAAAATTTCACTGCCTAAACAGTGAAAGGATGAGGTGTCATTTTTCGCGATATTCAATGCAAAGTAAGATATTGCATGTTTAAAGATATAAGTAAAGTCACTAGACGGAGCGTAGTTAATTCTAAATGATATGATTATCAATATATCAAAATTATATCATAATTTGTTTTTCAAAACTGTAGATGTGTGATGTTGTTTTTTATTAAATTTGGGCTATGCAATCGGTATACCATTGAATAAACAATATAGATTTCAATGTTTTTAAATTGTTCCCAATAATTTCAGATGGATAAAGAAACAGTCTTAATACATTTCTGGCTTTTTATTCCTACTTCTATAATTGGCATCATTGGAGGACTGCTTGGATCATTGTTCACAAATCTGAGTCTTAAGCTGTGTCAGATTAAATCAAAATTTATCAACCCATACCTACGCACAGAATCCGAAACCAAAATGTTCTACGTTTTTGAGCCATGTGCTATATTGGTAAGAACCTTGGTTTCTAATATTTATTAACAAAATATTTAGATCTTGAGCTGTACCATTTACACGATAATATCATATTTATTTTCATGTACAAGAATAGATTGCCTCTCCGATTCTAAATTTGAAGCGTAAGTAAGTATTAGTACTATTGATAACTGCATCACTTATATTTCATTGTCTATAATTAAGCAAAATATGAGAAAACATACACAGTGTGAAAGCAATATTTTGTAATTTTGCTTAATGTTTTTAGTCTTTGTTATTAAGTATTGAACTGTTTCGGCGTATTTCTATCTTTATAACATACAATTCTGTAATACTTTCTTCAGAAAATACAATGGCTAACGAAATTCCAGAAAATTTGAGTAAAATTGTGATCAAATTATTCCTGAAAAGTATAACTCAAGAAAAATTTTTAATTAAGGACGTTTCAAAAAGCTCTGGTCGGTTGCTAAATCATAACAAGACAGAACTTTTAAAATAGCAGCAAAAAATAACACGAGTTTTGAGTGTTAGTAAACTTTGCGTCAACACTCAAACTAATTTGTTCTATGAGCCATTTGATGTCCATATTCAAAATTTTGATGATTCAGCAGAAATGGGAATTAAAAGGACGAAGAGCTGGTTAAAAATCAATTTTATCACACATGTAGGAAAAAGCCGTTTATCATGGTACATACAAAACTAAAAAACGATGTGCAGAATACAAAAATGCATGTTTTTATAATTAATCTTTAACAGACTTATATTCAAAGAAAAAGCAATTTGCTAAGCGTCCTCCTGGAAGCTTCCTACACTAAAAACTGAATTTCTTTGCTAACTATGTTCCAAATTTAACATAAAACTATTATTGATTCATGTTAATGGAAACATGGATAGGAAATGAAAAACATTGGAATAATATGTGTTCTCTAAAGTGGAAGGTGACTTTTACAAAGGTAAGCCATCCAGCATGTATTCACTGACAGAGCAAGCTTAATTACCCCAACTTTCTTATTATTTCAGTAATTGCATGCATTGCCATCAATTACTTAAATTTTGGGAAGTTAATTTATTCACATTCTTAGCATTTATGGAATACATATTTGCCAGTACTCAAGTGAAATTTGATGTTGAAATTAGATTTATACCCAATAATTGACACTATTCAAATTCAAATTCGAGCACAGCAATTGCCTCACATTCAATGGCGCATATGGGAATTTTTAGCTAGGTGCATATCGGTTATGAGACTTTGACCAATTATCAAATTAGCTTAATTTTATATGCATTTAAGGCTAAGCGCGCACTGTTAATTTTAATTTACAAACTAAATAATTTGCAAATTAAAGAGTTTATCAAAATTTTGTCAAGCGTGCACTAGTGATTATTAATCCGCGGAATTGTACATTTAGAATGAATTTCATTAATCTACAGCATGTCTTACGGTAATAATTGAATAACCAAAAAGACTTCTAAATTTTGTAAATACCCTATGAATTTTTTTAATTATTTCGAATAAATGAGCAGTGTTTTGCTCGGATTGCTGAATTACTGCAATTAGTTAGACTAAAAATAACATTATGCAAAAAATACAAAGTTTCGTAAAGAAATTTTTCGGTTTCATTGGTTAGAGCAGTGCCATAGTAATAAGTGGCGTCACTGAGTGGTAGCGACCGCATGAGCAATAAAATTTTTAATTCTGCAAAAATAGAAATAATACTTATTATAAGCAGTTTTAAACAAGCTGGGACCCAAGTTCGGAATTTGGAGCCTTTTGTGTCCCAACACAGCAAAATAACAAAGTAATTATATAAATATAACAAAAAATGGAGGCCCAACATTTGAAAAAAAAATTTAAAAAACAATTTTAAACTATTTTGGACAAAATATTTTGTAAGTATGTAGTATACACCAAAACGGTTACTGAAAATTTAATGCATAAATTTGGGAGTTGTGGGATGGGGGCCTCGAATTGACATCTCGCACCAGGCCCCCAAATTTACCGTGACGCCACTGATAGTAACATGAAAAAATATCTGTTTTTGTATCTTAAGAAAATAGATTATACATGAATATTTAGGCTAAGCAATGTCAAATTCTAAATTCTAAATATGAGCATTGATATCGGACATATAAAGCTCTTTTACTTAATACATGTACTGAGCGAAATAATAATTCAATTAATTCAGTCCAATTTTCAAAAAAACTCTTCATTAAGTTATTGCAATAATTTTTCCTTAAACAGCTTGTAAGAATAATCTTTTAACTATAAATTATAATTCGCGGCTCGCTTCTGAATGAATCAATGTCTCTCATTTTTACGAATTGGTCAATTAATTAATTGCAGTGAGCGCACGTCTATTGAAAACACTATGTTCTATTTTATGCGTCAACAGTTTAATCAACACGAAAATAGATCACTCAGGAATTTTTAATTTCTGTGATCATTAAATTGCTAGTGCGCGTTGACGTAAAGAAAGCTGTGTTCTGCTTTGTAAACTAAATAGTTTCGTATTTACGTAAATTTAAAATCTCGTTGCGCGCGGAGCCTAACTGCGCGAAATTTGTATTAAGACATAGAGTCTACTTATAAGTAGATCTGTAAAAATTTCTTTGCAACTGGTATAAAAACTAAATTGACGAAATTCGTTAGCCATAAATCCGCTAACTGTTCACACGCAACACGTTGAACATTAAGTTAGATGAACTTTTGCAAATGATAGCATTTTCATAAACTACTTCATTTTGAAAGTTGAAAAATATCCTTGTAAAAAAACTCTATTAATTAAAATCAGAGTAATGCAGTTAGTTAATCATAGATTTCAAATGGAAGCTGAATTTAAACTTCTTAGTCTCCTTAGGTATGACTGTATTCAATATTATGATGAAAATAAAAGAGTAAAAATTTCAGTATATTTATAAATCTAGTATATTTAGTAGGCTTGTTTTAACAGACTTTTCTGTTTTTTTCTTTCTGATTAATATATGTGCGTATATTTGATGCATCTTAGTAAATACCCATGGAACTCCTATCAGTTTAAGATTTTCAAATTCCCTCAAATTAATTTCAAATTCTTTTAAGTTTTTATAAGAATTCTTAATTAGAAGGGAACAGTTCTAATGCATGCCCTAAAAACCAAACTGATTTTTTTGTAATTACATCGACACTTTATAAAATTCTTATTTGAACTTGAAAGAACTTGAAAAAGTTCTAAAGCTCACGTTGAAAATGTCCAAAGAGTTTTCAAGCTCAAACCAAGATATACTGCTTAAGATTGTACAAACTTTCTAATTACTTGTAGTATTTTCAGCTGAAGCACTGATAGAAGGTCGTTTCAAGAAGAAACATACAAATACCATATTCTTGTTCCCTACTATATATTTACGTAACGTCAATTATAAACTTACTACAAATGTCCGATTTTTACTATTAAATGCTTGAATCTATAGAAAGACCAATACTTTAATAAATTTATAGCCAAATTAATGCAAATTAATATATATATATATATATATATATATATA
>CABFPE010000676.1:114606-126399 GCA_900660155.1 Hofstenia miamia | reverse complement strand
GAAATATTAAAAACAACCGATGAAACTACTAGTTATTATGTACTTCTAACTATTGAGAAAACAAGAGCATGTTCATTCCATAGGTAATAAGTATTCAGAGAACAAGTTAATTCCAAACTTCTTACAGAAGCAGGCCTCCGGCTGAAACGATGAACCATTTATAATACCTAATTCTCAGCTCATTTTAGACTAGAGAATATACAATAATTATAGCTACATGCAAACCGCGCTTCCTAACCGTACTCATCCTTATACCCAGGGGCGTACCCAGGATTTTCTGAGGGGGGGACATCATTGTTATTTTATAATGAGAGGCGAAGCCCCGCGAAAATTTTTGAAAATATTGAGAAAATAGACCCTAAAAATGCATTTCACGATCCTAGATTTTAAATTTTTCAATTTTTTACGAAAAATTTTTTGATTTATCCAGTCAAAATTAAATTTGGAAACCTGAAGGGGGGACATTCCACCATGTCCCCCCCTGGGTACGCCACTGCTTATACCTAATACCTACTATCACTTAGACTAGAGGAGTCAAACCATAGAACCATTTAAACCCTCTGATTATCCTACCTTTCGCCCAAAGTGACACCCTAAGCGTTGATCATACTGATCAAATACTAATTAAAATAAATATAATAAAAGATAATAAGTGGGTAATTTGTAAAAAGTCTGTTATCAAAAAAATGCTAAAATATAAGGTTAGTCAAATATACGGATGGGGAAATTTATAATAACAAAAGTAAAAGCAACTGAAAGCTAGGGTAGCAAAACTTAAATTAACAGAATTCACACTTTCTGCGTATTTACAAATAATAGCAAACAGTAACTCACTTATTATCAGACGGTGAGTAATAGCAGAACAAAATATCAAATGATACTTGAGAACATTCTAAATTTATTGGCATTGTAAAGAATATCATCTATACGTGGTAAAGGATAAGCATCTTTGACAGTAATGTCATTGAGTTTTCAGAAATCAATACATAATCGTGTTTTATTTCCTTGTGTTACGAAAACTGTTGGTGACGCGTAGGGACGATCACTTTTACGTTATTTAATAATTCCGTAATTGTCTTTAGATATTCTTCCTTGTGGTGTTTTGGAGCACGACGAACTTGTTGGCGAATTGGTTTATTAGAAGTCGTTTTGATGTGATGAAATTCACCGATAGCTTGGCAGATGCTAATAGTACCGAAGTTGAAAGCTTCATGGTATTTTGTAAGCAAATTGTTTAAGTCTTTGATTTGATTAGAAGTTAAGTGTGGATGTGAATCAGAATTAACTTTTGGTATTGTAATATCTTCTTGTGACTTTGTATTTGTAGTGTTTATTAATAAACAGTTGCGGTTTTTCTTGATGTGGGTATACTAACACATGACAAAAAAACATAAACAAATAATTAACTACAAATTAATATCTACAATATATAATACTAATCAATGTTTGTGTGAATGTTTGTGTAGGTGCTCAATGTTGGATGTATGTTTCGGAAAAGCAAATATTTTTAATTGTTGAGGTCGTAGTGTTATAATAACTCTCTCAGTTTTATTTAACAAAGCTGTAATTAGACATCCTTTATTAACGTATGAGATCGCAGATAAAGTAGTTAATTTTTTCGCATTGTATCCAGTATAATGAGAAATCATGTAATCACCGTTTATAGAACTATCCGTTATTGCTTTTGTCATTTTCCAATGATAGGGTTCGATTTTTAGAATATCCTCTAGTTGAAATTGAACACAATCGAGATCTTTAATGAATAAATTTTTTCGAAGTGTGTTGTTGTCATTAATTGTAATGGTATTTTCTTCGAAATTAATAATGCAATCATTATCTTCCAAAAAATCACGTCCTAATATCAATTGGTATGGCAATTGGAAGTTCGTAATTTCAATCACAATTAAATCTTGTTCGAAGATTTTACATTTTATAGAAATTTTCACGTTTTTAATGTAACCTTTAGTATTTAAGTAATCACCACTGGCAGAAATTAATCTGTAATTCTCTTTCGTTAAATCTTTACGAGTTATACCAATAGAATTTGGCTAAAAGCCTCAAACTTCGCATAGATATGCTCAACATGGATACAATTATCACTGTATAGTCAAAGTCCACAACTCAAAAATTGGGGATTTCTGAATGGAAAAACCGCTGTGTACTATGGGAAAAGTACAAAGCAGTCGACAAAATTTTTATTTCAATTACTGTGTACGTTTTCAACCGTGCACAGCGTTGACTATACCTATATATATATATAATATATATATATATATATATATATAATGATTTCCTACATAAATAAACATTGAAGTCTGCTTTAATAAGATCTTCATGTGACCACACTGTTGACATCTCCATGCTTTAGTGAAATGCATGCTATAATTATGCAATTTGCCACTCAAATACAAAGTCATTATTATGATCACTTATTTAGGAATGTAAATAAGAACATTTCATTAGGCATGGTTTAATAATATTCAAGAAAATACAAACAATATTGGTTCATAATAAATACAAAACATATAAAATAAAATAGCTTTTTGCTGCTGCAAAAATATTTTAGTATTTTAATTCAACTGTTATGTTAAATGAGAAATATTTATATTTCTTATTTTAAATATTTCTTCATATTTGGATATTCTTGTAATTCTTTCTTAAATATTTTATAATGAAGTAACTGAAATATAAAAAGTTGTTGCAACACTATGATATATGAACAACTTTTATGACCAATTTTTCATGAAGCATCCCCTCCCCAACTTTTGTCTAAACCTAATTAAATGATTAAAGTTTTTCATATAGCATACCAAATCATCAACAAAAGTTGGTGACAAAAGCATTTTGTTCAGACAACAGAAGTTGGTGACAAAAGTTGGCAACAAAAGTGATTTGCTCAGATGACAAACATTAGTGGTGAAAGTTGTTTGTGTAGCATGGGTTTAAGAACATTAATGCTACTTTGTTTAGATTAGTTCATTATTTGACAGAGTAAAGTTCAATCAACATTTTTGAGCTAAACAAAGTTGCAAATAGTTTTGTTTTAGCATGATTTTGGGTCATTGTATAAATAAAGGTAACAGATGCTCTGTCAAATTATTATAATAAAAGTAAATTCATTTGAACAATTATTTCCTTGTGGATACATATTGATTCACAATTTGACACTTAGAATGAGTGAATATTAATTTTTGAATATTTAATACATCACATAAAAGTCTAACTTAAGAACAGTAAGGTAACTTTTTCTTTTCCAATTTAAAATGTAGTTCCAGTAATACATGTTAAGGCTTTGAAAATTCTGTAAGAGTAATTATATTTAAACTCTTATCCATAAATTTAACTTAATGAGTGTATTAAGTATAAGAATATAGTCAGTACTTTGAAATAATGTAGAGTTGGTCAGGGCCCTAATTTTAAATTCTTATTATTTGGCACTCTGAAAGGGTGTCAGTTGAACTCTCTACTCAATTCTGTTGAAGTTATCCAAATGGTCATTTGATTTTTGCCTGGCAATTGTGACATAGTGCCAAGCTGTTACTGTTTCTATATCATATTTGGTTTTGTTCCTTCTCTTTGGTGTGAGCCAGCCAGGATAGTTGTTTCCCCTGGCTGTGAATAGACTTCACTACTAGTTATGTTATTTTTACACTGCAGTTCTGTGCTGTGAAGCTGTCACCAAGCTTTGATGTTGTTTTTACTCATTTTGGTTGTTACTTTGTGTTATCTCATTCTTCTAGAATTTTGATTTATTACCACACCCTACACTGTGCTGTCTACTGCCTCAATCATTTGCAACTCTTGTTGCTCCAAGTTGTGTCTGACATGAGATGATTTACTTCCATCTACTGCATGTCTGTTGGATGCCTCTGGGAACCTGTTATCTTTGAAAGGTCACATATGGAACCTGAAGCTACACATTCAGCAGGAACTCTTTGTTGTTGATTTAATTGTCATAGATACCTGCAATCAGCTGCTTCCATATGACATAATTCTGGGTAATGACTTCCTCAAGCAGAATGTGTGTGTTGATTATGGGAAAAATATGATTTTCATCCATGAAAGCAAATGCTGGCAGGAGCTTACTACTGTTCCCAAGCAGGATATTGTAGCATCAACCAAAGAAATAAGCTGTGAACTAAAAGGGAATAGCATTGAAAGATTAGTAGTGATTAAATATGATCAAAAGTGATTGTAAAAAATTTAGTTAAATATCTTATTCATTTGTATTATGCAACTAAGTTACAATATTGCACATTATGAGAAATACAGTGTAGCTGATTAANTGTGAACGGCGAGAGATACATCAACAATATTTTAATACCTCATGTTGTGCCATATTTTAACAGTGTTTATGGTAGAAACAGTTATTTTCAGCAGGATGGCGCGCCGGCCCACTATCACAACGAAGTTCGTGCTATGCTTGATGACCAGCTAAAAGATCGTTGGATCGGACGTAGAGGAGTCATTGAATGGCCACCTAGGTCACCCGATTTATCTGTTTGCGATTTTTTTCTGTGGGGTTATCTGCGAGAACAAGTCTATGAGTCTGGAAAGATTTTTAAAACAGTTTGTGAACTGAAAAGAAAAATAATCCAAGAAATCAATAGAATAAGCTTGGATTACGTGACGTCGTTTTTCAAAAACTGGGTAAGACGTCTAGACAAGAGTATTGAAAATGAAGGAGGACATTTTGAATAATACTTTGTTATTTGCTTATATATGTTGCATATATTGTTTTTATTTGTTAAACTGAATAAATTGATAATATTCCAAGGACTTTTGGATCACCCNATATATATATATATATATATATATATATATATATATATATATAATTTTATTACATATCGTTGATATTTGTTAACTTAAGAAATCTACAGAATAATTGTAATTCAAGTAATATATAGAGTAATTAATGCATTACAATAAATAATTTAAATATAATATAAATCTTTTCTTGCCTCATCAATGATAACTTCAAAGGGATTTATATTCATAATATAAAATAAAATTACAATTAACAGTCGCAACTTAAAACCAAAAGTTTTAAAAAGTTGAATTTATTGCATTACTACTAACATAGCAATGTCACAATGTCAGTTGAGAATTTAATATCAATTTTCACACTGCTCAATTTTAACTAACTATGCTAAAATGTCATTTTGTAAGACAATTGCTAATAATGATTCAAAAATTCTTATACTTGTAAATGAATAACAGAATTAGAATGAATATGTGATTTCAGAGTTTAAAAATAAATTATTCGAATCGGGCACACAATATTTTTTTGTATTCATTTCTTAATTTTGACCATGACATTACAAAAAGGTAGGAATTAAAGGAGTGTGAAACCATTAAAAATAAAGATATAATTCCCAAATATATCCAAAATGGTATTTCAATGATTTCATATCTAATAAGAAGTGACATCACAGATCTTGGAGTTGGGCAGATGATCTGAAGACCACATGAAAGTAGCAAAGCTTTAACGACCCCACTAAAATATTAAGGATATGTATACAAAAAACATACAAGCGTCAAGTTTAACAATAATTTAAAATTTAATAAAATTTGAAAATAGTTATTCACAAATATCTGATTTTCAAAAGGGGTTTATGAATAAAACACTATATTCAAATTTAATTCTGCTTAGTATTTCTCTATATTTAGTATTCTAAAACAACAAATTTAATGATTCACAATTTTATTGCAAAATTGTTGATTTCAATGCGATTTCCCTACCTTTCTGAAGTTTTCTTGCTCTGTGAGCCCAATTTTCTAGAAACAAGAACAAAAATTATTCCTCCATTTAATAATAACAACGCAAATGAAGGCATGGCCCATTCCCATATTAGCTCAACAAATGATATCAAGGTGGAAATCAAATATCCATGTTGTACTAAGTTGCATTGTGGCATTCCATCAACCATTGCCTCCTCATATTTCTATAAACTATTTGTGAATTATAATAAATAAAAAACGAAAAATTGAAAAATTTAGAGTTAAACAAAGAATTTGAAATTCAGTGAAGAACTAAATCAGTATATTTATTACATTATTGCAGTAAATATGTACCAAAATTGCGCAAATAATTGCGTTCAGGGTTGCCTGAAATTGCATCAGAAATTGCGTTAGCATTGCTTTGAAATTTACAAGATATTATTAAGCTCAATTTCTCTTTAAAATGTAGTTTGCATATCACACAGAGGTTGAACATTTAAAGTTAGTATGAAAAACAAATTACCAAATACTTCAAAATTTACAATCTTATACATCAACAATTTATATATATATATATATATATATATATATATATATATATATAATCTTCAATGTTATCAATTAGAATACCGAAGTTCAATAAATACCACTGCACCTACCAAATATTCGGGGTAAACAACTACGGCACTGATGAGCCATGAAGAAATCATTAGAATTGTAACTGTTCTACGTGTAAGTGGTTGAAATTTCAAAGGAAAACTTAGCAGAAGAAATCTTTCAAATGCAAACACAATCAATGACAAGTTACTGGTGCTAAACATTATGGATTTCTTATTTTAATTACAAAATTGTAAAATTTTATTAATTGAAAACAATGATATTGCTTAAATCAAATACAAAAATGTAAGTTCAATAATTTAATAGAAATTTCAATGGTTATCTAGGTTTCAGATTGAAAATCATTTTATAAATTAAAGTTTTTTTTTAATCTGTGATTTCCTTAATGAAGACACGAAAGAAATAATTAAAAATCTTACGGATTTAATACCTGATATCAAAATTTTTTTCTTTATCTTACTACAAAACTTCATCTTTCTACAAAACTGCCAAAAATCTGCAAGGTATCCTATATTTGTTAATGAACCGAATTAATTTAAACCTTTAAATATTTAAAAAGAGAATGTCATCATTTTTTAATTTTGTTCATTTTTCAATATAAATTCAGCATTGTTTCAACATAATCAATAGTGTTCTGAAACAAGACCTCATGATCCAATGAAAAATTTATTTAAAAAAGTCTAAAATAAGAAGTAAAAACATGTCAAATATTAAATTAATAAAGATTCTATATATAGCAATAAATGTAATGTATAATTCCACTCAGCTTTCAATTTCACTCTGATGAAAAGCAGACTTCTTTAAATTTCCCAAATGTTTTTATCAATCAATTTATAAATGTAATAAATATGTAAAAACTTGTTTTAATAATTTTACCTGATGGCCTACAATATTTGATTACGTTTTAATCCAATTTAAGAAATGCAAATGTATGAAAATAAAATTTTGAGATGTGTAGAAACTTCTATTGAATGTTATGCAAGACCAGTTTCTATTCTATATATTAAAAAAACAAAAAAAATGATAACTTAAAAAATGTAATCAAAATTTGAAATATTAAATAAATTTGTTAACTTCTTTATAAGAATATATTCGCAAACTTAGATGAAATCATATTCAATTGCATATGTAAAAGTAATATAAAGAAAGTGGGTCCTTATTTATGCCCTATAACAAAATGTATAAAAATAGTAAACCTATAAGTAAGATGACTAGCATAGCAGAAAAAGGGACAGAATCCAACTTTTCCTAGGCTAAGCATGAAAAGATATGTCCAGTAAATACAGTTCAGTGAAGCTGCACCAATATCAGTTAGCAAAATATTTATAATATATGTGACAAATGGAATGTGTAGTAGTTTAGAATATATCAATACCACGATTGCAACGATATTACTCGTAATACCAAAGAAGCCAATTACAGCACATGAGTACGAGATAACCTTCCTGTAGAGCGTATAGACCTCTGTTTCATTAGACATCTTTTTGAAAGTAATCGAAGAAAATTTATTGCATTAGTATATAAGCCTTTCTTAGCCAATCAAATTCAATTATTTTGTTTTCTGATTGAGAATGAATCCAACATTCATTAAATTTTTGTGGTGAATCATTTAAGTCTATTTATGAAGGCTCACTTAATAATAATAATTCTCTTAATACATAACTAATAGAAGTCATTATTCAATATTCCAAATTTCATTAGCGTCGTTGAACTCATTTGCATTGTCACCATAATTTCAAGATTTTCTTACTAGACTAAACATTTTATTTACAAATAGCCATCTTATCTTCTTTGATCAAGTTTAGGAATTACGTGTTTTACACAATGTGCTGTAAAATATAAACTTATTCGATTCCGACTTTCAAAAGCCCCGATCATATTTTATATAATAAAAAGAAAGGTTTGTTACAGTTTACACATTCATATTAAGAGAAATCTTTATTTATCTTACAGAGGCGTCACCAGAGAGGGGGATACCGGGCGTGGGATCCCCCAAAAAAGTGTCGTCAACATGAAATATTAGAAATAGTTATAGTTGAAGTAGTGCCGTAGCCAGCCAAGAAAAATAAGGTTTAGAATGCAATTTCAAGAGGTTTATAAATGTAATTATAAAACTTCAATTTAAGGCAAAGGATCTTAGAACTGCTGTACTTGAACTACAAAGAAAGTTACATCAAGATTCCTGTATCAATTTAAGTTTCTCACTCAATCTTAGCACCATGGAATTTTGGTATACACATAGTATAATATCACATAACAAAGTAGTTCTGAAATGATTTCTCAGCAAATTATTTGAAAATCTCTAATAAAATAAAATTAAATTGCACAAAAATTTTCAAATAATCTCTATTTTAGTCTTATAACACAAGATATGTTAATTGTATATATATATATATATATATGATGTGTTTATGAACACTTAAGAGGCATATTATATGTTATAAAGGTGCCCGTTATAAAGTCATTCCTACAAGTCGGTTAGCTAAGAAAAAGTTCGGGACTAAATTTTTCATTTCAAGGATAGTTGATAATAAAGGCATTCGTTATAGACGCTCAATACTGTTTTATGATTTTCATTATGCAATTAGGCTCCTTTATGCTACTACAATGCTGCCTGAATTGCAAGTCACAATTGTCGTTTAGTCTTGTAAGAAACAAATCTGCTGTTTTTTTAGTTCTTGGCGAAGTACTGATTAGTGGACTATCAGTATGCAGCTTGATTGTAAAACAACGTAAAAAAATGTGGTTTGCTGGCCGAGCTGTGCCGGGCAACTTTTGAGAAAGCAGGTGGAACTGGGACAAATAGCTTGCCTCTTTCAACAAGTATTGTGATTTTCGACTAGTAACTTAAAATATGCTTTGATAAACTTGTTATCTATTTTGGTGTCCAATCCTAAGCTGCTTAATTTGGCTGAGAATTTTTAGAGCATTTAACTTGACTATCCGAGGATTTCTCAATTGTCAATTGCCGAGTTTTGATAAACAACGTATCTAAGTCTTGCTTTTTCTCCTCTAAGGGAAATTCATTGGGTTCAGATGCCTTAGCTGTTGATACTCACATTTTCAGATTTTCTTTCACTAGTTGCTGTTGTCGCCGCTCGTTCACAACATTTTTCCCGATAGTCATTGCACAATAGTCAATGAATTTCACTAGCTTGAACAATATACTTTACAATTTTCCAATAAAACTTTATTATTTGTTCTATGCATATTGCTGATGTCACATCCAGATTGTAATGCAGCCATTTCAAGTAGCAGCACAAATCTAATTGATTTCATATCTGAATACAATTGTCAATTACTGATAAATAAAACAAATTGATTGTAATTTGAAATTATTTTTTGTGTACCTCTGTAGTTTTTAAAAAATTTTTCTGTCACTGCAAATTCTAGTCGATTAGAATAAGAGACGATTTTGCTCATGGAGCCACAGTAACTTAGTGTAAATGGTTGATTCCTGTATTTTGTAAAGCTAAGCTCTAAACATTATTTTTATATATTTTATCCAGTATTCTAGTTTATTTATTGCAAACATATTCTTCAATAGATCATATCAATCAATTACTTGTTATACAAAATATTTCAATTTCAAAAAATCATATGAGTTTCTGTTTGCAGCATATTAGATTGGTCCTTTCTGCATTTGCTATCAGATAAAATGAATTTGTGAATCACTATGTGGTTGTACATACTTTGAAAATTGCATACATTGGCTAAGTATGCCCATGTTTAATCTTTTACAAAGTTCTGGTGCTCAAACGGGGCAATTTAGTTCAGTAAGTTTCCTATTGTACACAAGGCTCCCTCAAGAAATGACTTTGGTATTTCAGGAGACACTGGTCGAGACTTTTCATGGAAAATGTCTTTCCAATGTCTGCAACAACAATGGCAGTAATAATACATTATTTTTTTCTAAAATTTTGTAAGTTCCTAGTACTTTGCAAATTCAATAAATTTTGAAAATGAATGATGCCTTCCAGCAAAATAACTTGCGGACGTTTTTTCACAAAAATAGCTTTCAATATTTAAAAAAATAATGAGCGTTTTCCCTTACTGCATCTCATAAGATTCAACCTTTATAACTTATTACCTCAATTTTCAATCTCAATGTTCAATTTTATTGTTGATGTGACAAGATTGGGGTATGTTGTATTGAGGACGCGCTTAGTTCCACGATCTAATGTAGGGTTCAAATAGGGGCAAAAATATATTATACATAAAATACATAAGCCTATATTCAATGATATAATCAAAAATCATTTTAGATATTGGACTCGATAACATATTTCGGAATATCATTTGTAACATTAACTTAAATAATAATGCGTTTTAATGAAGCTCATATGATTCTACCTTAAGAATTTATCACGTATATGTAAATTGGAATGGTTCATTCAAAATTTAATATTAAAAAATTATATTTTCGGATTTTCATTTGCAATAACAATGCATTCTCAAGCTAAACTGAAATTTTATTGACTTCTGGAAAACGACTTCCATTCTATAACTTCTACTTACTGCTTTGAATGAAAATCCTATATATTTTGCAAGCAAAGACATCCCCACTTATGCTCTTTATAATTATGAAAAAATAAAGTGTTTTTAACTTCAAGCCCTTTTTCAAGCTAACACAAAAGTATCACTTGACATTTTCATTGAACACTTAGGTTTTTCATAATGTTAGTTGCAGGAAGTACTATCGATGAACAAATAATTTGGGCTTAAATGTTTAGCAAGTTCTTTTAAAACGAGTTTGATGAAGATGTAAATTTTAATTGTGCTTGTCACAACTACTTCAAAGCTTACAATAAAGATACTAGTCGACAATTTTTCTTCCTTACCTCAGTTTCTACATTTTGCGAATTGCCTAAGACTTTCAACTCTTTTAACTTGATGGTGAAGTTCATATAGACTCGAAACCGTCTCCACTGATTTGAGGTCGAAAAACTGAACGCTTCTGGAAGTCACGAACTCGAATCTAAGTAGACTTGTTCTCTTCATTTCTTACGAACCTTGCCGATTAAGTTCAACAAGAATATATGAAGCTACAGAAAATAATATTTTGAAGATTCCACTATTTGTCGAAATATTTTGACCAGTGGGAGCAGTGAGATTTGAACGCAATAATTGTTTTGAATAGTGGAGATCGTAGAAATGTTTCAGTATCGAATGCGTTCTTTCAAGCTCCTCTGAAATTTCCAATATTAATCATATCATATTATAATGCCAATAACTATGCGATTGCGTATTATTTTTATTGCATCAATAACATAGGTTCATTATGAAACAAGATTTTATTTGCCTTCATATATTTCCATTAGGGTTTTGCATAGCCCATGAGACTGGGATTACAAATATTTTACTCTTATTTTGGGCAAAATATTAGCGCGACAAAAATATTTATTGCGACCGATACGTGAAGATATTAGGACCATATATATATATATATAT
>CABFPE010000676.1:98130-110723 GCA_900660155.1 Hofstenia miamia | reverse complement strand
AAATATATCATCTCAAAGTAGAAAGGTTAGTGCTAAATTTCTGCTTGTGTATATCTATATTCGCTGATTTTTATGGGGACAAATCATAAATTTTGATATGCAGAAAGATGATTGTTTATTGTTAATGGCCTCATTATTTTTGAATGTGGTTTTTGCAATTTTCAAGGAAACAAATTGCTCCAAAAGGCGCATAGATGTGTACAATAGCTAATTCTTTGATTTGGTTACTTAAAATCAATTTTTGCATCAAAACTTGGTCTGTGGCGTTGTGTTTGCGGCATCATTTTTGTTAATTTTACTGCAAATCGCCAGGCCGTAATTACAGTAGGCCTTGCATACACTTATTTTTGAAGTTATAACAAAAATATGAAAAAATTAAATCATCACTGCTAGTTTTAATAGCGATAATCTTTAATGAAAATTGGCACCTAGGATTTAGTCAAGTAAAGAGAACAATATGAGAGACCATGAAATAATAATTTTTGAAATTCAGTTTAGTAACGCTAGTTTTAAATTGAATAATTCTTTTTTGTTCTTTTTTGAAGAATAATTAAATATTAATTAGAATTTATTCTTTGTGAAATCAAATTTTCCAATGGAATTACTTATTTATTGAAAACAATTGTAGAAAAAATTTACACAAAGACGTTTTCTTAATGTTAATTGAGTTATTAATATCATTAGAATTATACGATAAAAATCATTAATCAAAATGTTGTCATTGAAAGTACTGTGTTTCTTATCTTTGTTTTTAACTCTTAACTGCTACATAAAAAAACATGCCTATTTTTCTAGAATGTTTAACAACAATCGCGATCTCAGCAAATGTGCTCATGGAAAATGGGAAGGCATGCACGACAATAACCTTATCGTGCGTTGTGAAATGTCTTTAAATATAATAAAGAACTTTTCCAAATCCAAATTCTATATTTCTAATTTGGGATTGACAATAACTGATGCCCAACTAATCGATAGGTCTATCCAGTTAAGTGTTGTAATACCCAATGAAGGTATTGTAAGCATTCGTTTCCTTTCACCAATTAACCGAAAATATATCTTTGGATGCCAAATTTACCATCAAAATTTTGGAGCTGCAATTGTAAAGAAGATTTGTGGTCTTCCTAGTTCTTTGCATACGATTGAAGTTATAATCGAAGCTCAATATAATAATTCTAAAGCATTTTATTTTACATGCCTCCCAATTTATTATACCTCGATTGGGAATGATCTCCAAGCTACTATTGACAACAACACTTTAAAATTTCAATATTCAAAAATGAATACCCACGATCAGTCGATTTCTATTTCAAACAACAACATTGAGACAGAATTCAAGCTTCTAAGCAATAAGAGTCTTTCTGCCGAGTTCTCCTTGAATAATTTTACCCACGATTCGTTTTTCTCATATTTCTTTCATCGAAAATTCATCTGTAAGTATAAGCAAGGTGCAGGTAGGCTCATAAGTTTCAAATCAACTTCATTTTTGTATAATCCATTTCATGACAAATCTAAAATTCAAGTTAACCAGATTGTAGAAGACTGTGAACATGTACTAGGGATTGGGAAATTTATTCAAAACAGCAGCATTGAAGTGCTTTGTTATAAAAATGGATACGTTTTCTCAAGAAACCAAGTGAATAATGAGAAACTAAACTTAGTGAAGTTTCAGGAAAAGCCCAATTGTACTGATGCAAGCGCCGCAATTTATACTTTCATTGCATGCCAAGACTCAACTAGTCTTAAACTAATAACATTAAACCGCCATACAACTTCCTTACATTCACAGAACCAAGTCAATTTCACTGCTAGCATTGAGCATCCAATCTTGATCTTTGCCATGGATTACCAAAATTCGGTGAATGTATCAAGATTGTATTTAGTGGGGATTACTGCTAACAGCACTTGTGAAAACATTCCTATTCAACACAACAGTAGAATACACTGCAACCATAGTGAATCAATGGCTAATGGAATACTATTAACAATCGCAATTGATGCTGATACATCTTTTGAAAGAATTTTGATTGACTTTGTCAATTTTGAAAAACCATGTCAATCACTAGTTTTTTGGTTTTATGAACAAGTACTTCATTGCAACAGCATTGGTTTATCAAAATCATTCACCTTCAATTATAATTCACTAACCAGAGTTAAAAATTCGAAATACAGTGGAGCAATACCTCCTATTCTCAGAAGGTCCTATGCAACCGTTTTATGGGGTTTTCTTGACGGTGATCAATATATTGACGCAATAGAGACTGTGAAAAACAGATATTTTCGATATCATACATATTTTACAACAACTAACCTATCAAAAGTAGGAAGCTTGTCTAGCTTTGTTAGTGCAGTGAAAAAGTATCCTTGTATAACTTCCAATGAGGTCATATACAAACTTGTAGATATTGATCACAATGGCAAAGACGACCTTGTCATCGTCAACAGCTCTCACTACTGCGTATCCCTAAACAAGAGATTTTAATATTATTTAATTATTCTGTTTCACCATGAATTGTTTGTATATACGTTTGTATATATTTGAAGAATATTTAATGAATTATTTTAAATATGAAAATTATTATTTCTATTGTTCAAATTCATTCGCAAAAATGTACAACCTGGATGATTGGGATAATTACAAATCGTTAATTTGTCCAAATATCTTATTATCTACCTAAATTGCTCGTAAAATATATATCTCCAGATAATATGATAACTTAGCAACCTGCAAATATATGAAAAAGTTTTGTTTGTATATATATATATATATATATATATACAATATCTAATATTTAAACACCCCAATATTAAAAAGATTTACCTAGAATATCTCCGATATATTACATCACACTGTTTTTGATTAAATTCACACAATGTGAATCAAATTAATTCATGAGGTTTATTCAGAAAAAGTAAATTTGAATCCATCTGCTTAGTTTATTTATATATTAAGTCTTCACAATTCAAACTGGAAAGATTCCATTAAAATTATTAATATTGATAATAAGAGTCAAAGCAAATATATTCGCAAAAAAGTTACAAATATAATAAAATGTAAAGAAATCTAAAGCTACAAACTAATAAGCACATTATATAATAACAACAAAAACAATAATAATAATAATAATAATAAAAATAATAATTATTATTTTAATTATTATTGAGATGCAAGAAAAATAATAATAATAATAATATTAATAATAATGGGCCCCGGTGGCCAAGGGATAGAACGCGAAACTGGGACAGAGAAGACCTGGGTTCGAGCCCTGCCCCGACCCTTTCATAATATGAAAGTGAAAACGCAAGAAAAGGCCCCCAGTTCCCGGCAGGACTTAAGTGGTCACAGGGTGCGTTGCCCTACTAGCTCTTACCAAGGCATTTAATTCAATGAATTTTGATATATTGGAAAGAAAATGAGCCCGCTATGGATTTCATTAGGATGCAATTGAATTAATCAATAATTTCTTAAGCATAGGAAGCAGAGAGTTGTACTTTGTGGTGAAAAATCTACACACCTATATGCAGATCGGGAGTGCCACAAGGCACAGTTTTAGGGTCTATTTTATTTACATTATATGTCAATGATATATCAGCAAACGTTAAAAATTGTGAAACCTATCAGTACGACGATGATACCTGTATACTAACAAAAGATAAAAATGCATTAATTGCGACTAAGATCTTGCAATCAAACATTGAAAAATTAGGAACATATTTCGAAGATAACCACCTAAAAATTAATATAGGTAAAACACAATTTATTGTTTTTTCACCTAAGCAACTTACAACTATAAATAGAGATATTGAATTAACAGTCGGTGAAGAAAACGTTAAACAAACAAATTTAGTTAAATAGTTAGGTGTTCAAATTGATAATGAATTAAAATTTGCTGAGTTTCTTTTACATAAAATCAGTAAAATTCCTTCTAACATCCAATACTTATATCATCTACGATGCTTTTGTAAAGCAGGACATACTCAAATAATAAATGCGTTTTGCATATCGCACGTACAATACTGTTCATTCATTTTATTACATCTACCTGCCAAATGCCGTTCACTATTCATGCAATCGTGCAATAGGGCTATAAAAATTCTGAATTTTACTTGAAAATATGATACTGCGAATGAGTTCCGAAACAAGTAGAAAATTTTAACTCCTTTCTATCGAATTCAATCACATGCATTAATGATTTTGTGTAAATTTATTCAGAGTCAACCTTCACTTGTATTCTTAAATGAAGCTGAAAGATCGAAACAATACTATTCTTACAAAAGATCAATTACCAAGCTCATTTTGCCGTAAAATAACAAAACTTTGGAACTCTCTAGAATGTTCAGTAAGAATTGAAAAAATTATAAACAATTTAAGAAAAAAGTTAACTCCTAACGTTAGGAGATGGAAACACATTACACTCATTTCAAGACTTTATATAATCACAATCACACGCAGAAATTATATATATATTGTATTTCCATTTAGTTTGTAGTGCTTAACTATTTATTTTTGTTTTGTACCATTAATCTAATGCAATAAATTGCTTGTGACTCTTATTATTATTATTATTATTATTATTATTATTATTATTTCTTACTTCGCACAACTTCATGCTGGTATACCTCTCAGCTCGGGGAACTCACCAATTCCCAGAGAGTCTGAGAGCTTTCCTCAGGACTCTTGCTGTACCTAACAATGCTGCCTTCTGTGCTACCGTCCTCCCCACTTTGGTACTCCCAACTTCTCCAAGTATCTCTTATGCTTCTTACTCACTGCTCCTAGTGCGCCTACTACTACCGGGACTACTTCAACATTCTTTAACTTCTATTTCCTCTGCCAACTCTCTGTACTTGTCTATCTTCTCTTTCTCCTTGCTTCAACATTTCTGTCCTTTGGTATTGATATGTCTATCACTGTTCCTAATCTTTTCTCTTGTCTACCACTACTATGTCTGGCCTCCGTGCTTCTATCACCTTACTTGTCTGTATGTTGAAGTCCCACAATATCTTAACCTTCTAATTTTCTATGAAACCACGAGTTTGGCGCCCACCTGGTGAGCGTTTTAACAAACGTTATGTGTGTCCAACGGTTAAACATTCACCCGCAATCATGGTGTGGGACTCTCGCTCATCCCACAAGCTAAGACAAGGTATTGGGATTTACTGTAATCCGAAGGAAAATGGGCACAATTCGCAAATTATGCTATATTTATGGCCGCAGCTGTATATATATACATGTCTTAAATGCGAAGTTGTTTTCAAAATTGAAACATGATGATAGGAAAAACTTTAGAATGGATATGAAGATTTTATCTATCCTGTAAATGGTTCAAAGCATAAAATATGTATTTACAAAAATGAATTAAAAAAACAGATTCAGGTAAGGTGATATGGAGAATCAGACCTATTTTTAAAGCAAGAAAAGCATTTAGTAACAAAAAATATGAAAAGAAGTGATAATATATACAAATCAAATTGTTGATTTTAGAAAGCTTGTTGAAAATCTTTTTCAAGATTCCTCCACTTTAAAAATTTAGACAAAATTTTATTTCAAATATATATGAGCTGTCTAAGTTAATTTTATAATAATTATAAATCAGAACCTATTTTGAAAACTAAAAATTTTCTAAGCAATTCTTTATCAAGTATGACAAACTTTCCTCTTCTAAAAACGCTAATTTCTTCTGAAAGCGATATTTTTAAAAAAATCTCAACACTAAGTTAAGAAAATCAAAACCTTGCTGCTGCAATAAATTTCCTCTTATAAGTGAAAATCTTTATAAACTATCATTTCCTATGTACATTTTTAAAATATATATTCTATTAAAATCACTAAACTGTATCCATTTTCAACAACTTTTGTAAAAGCTTTTAGTATTTTCTTGACCTTTTACCATGTTTCCACTTTTGTATTGTTTAATAAATTTGTTGTGCGTTGAAATTTTTAGGAATTATTGAAAAATTGGGCCAGATGGGTTTAAATAGATGGATTTCCAATTTGAGTCTACTCATGATTTTATCATGATAGTCATCAATACCAATTAATAGAGTAATTACTATTCATTTTTTCTAGAAATGTCTCTTATACACATCTTTTGGTTTTTCTTAAGAAATCATTAATATTAATCATAATTTGTCCGACGGAAAACAAAGTGTCCAAAGGAAAATTTGTTTACATTCATTGTTTAAGAAAAAAACAAATTGAAGGAAAAAGTGTTTTGTTAAGTTATTAAGTAAATTTTACTTGCTAGTAAATTCTCAACGTTCATTTTAATTATTATCATTAATATTCTTGCATAGTTATTTAGATGAACAGGCATGTATTGCCAACAGCCATAATTTCTACTTTGCTACATTCGCCTATTAATATTTACTTAAAAAAGCATAAATAATAAATAGAATTTGTCTGATGGAGAACAAACTGCTCAAAAAACAACAAAATTATTTACATTTATTGTTTAAGAGAAACAACAAATTGAAGAATAACAAGTTTTTGTTGAATTATTGAATAATAACTTTTGGACAGCACAATTCACAATGTTCATTTTTTATTAATATCATTATAATAATTAATAAAATTTTAAATCACCATGCTTGCTTTGCAAATAGCTCCCATTTTTGTTTTGCTGCATCCACTCATTCTCTGTGTCATTAATGAAGCACACTACATTACCAATATGCTTACTAGCATTCGAGAACTTGGCACGTGTGTTCAAGGAAACAGGGAAGGAATTTATAACAATAAGCCTGTACTAATTTGTCAAAAAGCATTATATCTACCTGAGAAACTCACATATTCTAAGTTCCACCTTTCAACTTTGGACTTCACAATCATTGATGTCCAATCAATTGATGGATATCTTCAAATAAGCGTAGCATTCCCTGGAGCTGGCTTTGTTTCCATGATTGCTGTATCACCAATTAATAAAGCAGAGCTTTTCAGATACATGTGCAATGTTACCAATTCTAGGTATGAAGCTGCAATTGTAATAAACTCTTGTCAACTTACACCCTTCATAATAAAGCCTGAAATTATTATAGAAGCACAATATAATGATCAACATTCATCTTATTCTACATGTGTGCACAATTATTATTCTGCTCTTGGTCACGGCCTTACATCTACTATAGACAACAACATTTTGAGAATACAATACCAGACGATGGGAAGTCACAATCAGTTAATTTCTATATCTAACAGTTATATTGAACAGAGATTCACACTTTTGAGCAATAAGAGTCTTTTTGCTGATTTCTCTTTGAATAATTTTACAGAAGATCCTTTTTTCACTTATTTTCTTCATCGAAAATTCATCTGTACATATAAGCAAGGAGCAGGTAAGCTCATTAAATTTCAACCAAAGAAACTTCTGTACAATCCATTTCATGATAAAACGAAAATTCAAGTTGAGCACATTGTAGGTATCTGTGCCCACATTTTAGGCATTGGAAAATATATTCAAAATACTGACATTAAAGTGCTTTGCTATGAAAAGAGTTTCGTTTTTTCTAGAAACCAAATAAAAAATTATTCATTTAATCTAATGCAGTTTTCAAACAGACCTCTTTGTATTGATGCTAGAGATTTAATTTACTCATACATCGTCTGCATGGATTCAAGTAAACTTAGACTGATTACATTTAACCGGAATAAAAGTGCATTACACTCTCAAAATCAAATCAACTTCACAAATGCGATTCATCTTCCAACTTTGCACTTTGGAATGGATTATGATGCATCTGTAAGTGTTTCAAACTTATTCTTAGCAGCAACGACTGTTAACAGTACTTGTGATGCTCTTCCCATTACTCATCAGAAACCCAATACGTTGTAGCATTGCAGAATCAATGTTTAATGGAATTATGCTTCGAATTTCAATTGATCCTGATGCGTCCTTCGAAAATATTTCCATTGTCTTTGTTAATTATGAAAAACCATGTCAGTCATTATTTGTTTGGTATTACTCTCAAAAACTTTACTGCAACAGAATTGGTTTATCAAAATCATTTGTTTTCTTTACAGACTCAACTAAAGTAAGAAATACAAAATTACGCGAAGGCATTGTTCCTTCATTCCAATATTCTCTTGGAAACTATTTATGGACTTATCTTGATGATGACCAATATATTGATGCAATTGAAACAGTGCGATACGTTAAAACGAGACCCTACAGTTATTTAACTGTGATTAATCTATCCAAATACAATTCATTCCTGGAATCGCTAACTAAAATTAACAAAGAATATCCGTGCATAACGTCAAACAACGCCGTATTTAATTCGTTTGATGTTGACCTTGACCGCAAAGATGATGTTATTATCTTCAATGGCACCCACTATTGTGTTTCACTAAACAAGAGATATTGAAATTAATAGATAGTAGTTAAATATGATTTATTTGTTTATTTATAAAAAAATTCATTATAATTTTCATATTTTTCACAAATATCTAGTATTCTTGTGTTGCTACTAATTTAAATATTGCTATTACTGATTTAATTACCAAAATAGGCTTTAAAACTTTGGTAAATAATTTGAAAGATTTAACGATAAAACTTTTTACTTTTTCTAAAATACTGTGAGCAAGACAAATTTTTAAAAATAAAAATCAAACTTTTATTATGAATCTAGTCATAGACAGTATTTCAAAAAATAGTATTTTTAATGTTATCTTCATTGACAAATTCCCTTCAGAATGTCAAATCAATATGACATTGAATCATTACTTTCTTAAATTCTGCAGCTTATCATTGGGCACCACTGTTCTAAATATTAGCCCTGTTTTTTTCAAAATTTTTGGTATTGAATTTAGTTTGCTGACGTCAGTTTCCACTACGATCTCAGAGCACAGGAATATCGAATTTTCTGTTCTCTTTATATTGTTCCATATGTATGCTACAGAAGTCCCAAGTTTTGCTTCTTGCGATGAACATGATCGATTTTATGAGCAGGTGTTGTTAGATTAACCCATGGTTTAAACTTATTTTCCTCAAGAAATTTTTCAAAAACTCTGATGACTTTAACAAAAATTTTTAAACGCTTGTAACTTACGAACTAAGGAAAATATTACAAGTCAAAAATAACACAAGGGAGAGAATTCTCTCTTCTTTCTTTTTCAATATAAATTCGCGATATGGCTTTGTCTCGTCCAGGCGCAACAACTTCTGACTTTGCACACGGCGCGCCTGAACGGGACTCAAACACATTGTCTTCAAAAAACAATATACAATATATTTCAGGCAGAGGTGTACTCGAGGGAAAGATCAAGGCGGCTCAGTCCACTTTGTTAAATTCGATTGAGGATCCAACCCCCTTTGTTAAAGTTTTATTATGGTTTTGGGTGTTGGATTTTATGTGTTGAGAAATTTAATTTTGTCAAAATATAACACAACAATACAGTGTTTAAATTTAGAGTGGAAATAATCTGAATATTTTTACAAAAATCGGATTTCTCATTGAAAAAAAAATTTATTTACATGTAATTGGGGCAATAGTACTTGTTTTACCACACATAGATGCGTCCATATTTCTTAAAAGGCATGGACAGAATTGTTCAAAATGCGGATAAATTGTTGGTTACTTAAAATTAACGCTAGCAGAAATAGGGCTAAAAGTAAAATAATAGCCTGGCCGTGATAGGGTTAAAAAAATTCCATTGATATCTACTATATATAGTAGAAATCCATGGAATTTCAAAAATTCAAATTATTGACTCTTTAAATCGGTTTGCAGTTGTTCATCCTAAAAATTACACATGATTCACAAACCGACTTTCATCCACCCTTTAAATTTTTACCATGCCAACGGGTCGAATGCCCCGTTTCCTACCCTTGTGTGGATGTGATAAAAAGGGGCGTTGAGCATCTCAAATGAATATTTGATTCATATATGAAATGATTGGTTTACACAGCATTGATAATATAGAAAAATTATCTTTCTGACAACCAATAAATCTTCAATAGCTATATTTGCTTATCCAATGTCACAGCACATATTGACAAATCCGCAAAGGTTATATGAACAATATTTACAAAAATATATAAACACAAATATTTACAAACTTGCAAACACATACAACAATTAAGACTTATGCAAAAAACAACCTAAAAATAAATGCAAAAAAACTATTACACGTAAACAAATTAAAAAGAAAAGTATTTGCTTTAAAAGGTTCACCAATTATTGAATTGCTCAGTATTACCGAAAGTATATTGTTCTGCTAATAAGTTCTGTTTTAAAATTTGTTTAAATCCTTTTATTGTTGGAGCTGCACAAGTTTCTGTATCCAATTTAGGAGACCACTGGATGTTTGATTTGTTATGTATAATACTTGTATAGCATAAATTATTGAATTCATTATAAGAATAATGAAATAAATGCTGGGATCATCTTAGAATCCTTGTGATGTTAGAAACCTTGAACAGATATAGAACTGAATTTTTATTAGTGTATTTGTCATCAGAGAATGGTTGAAGACCTGAATTTATCATTGAAGTTGGAGATAATGAAATGTATATATGATGTTGATGTTCTTAAGATAGGGTTGTCACTGACATATTTGACTTTTGAAGGCCCTTTTCCCATGAGCCCCATTGGGGAATCAGATGAAAAATGGGCAAACTATACTTAAGGGGAAACATCATAAGACGTGATGATAATGAAGTTCTAGTGATATCATATCTATGATACTTCAAAATTATTGTATCTAACACGTGTATTAAACATTTGAACTGGTAACAACCATATATTTGACACACCATTTGAAAGCAATATCCTTCCTCAGCTAAGTAAAAACAGAATGGAAATATCTTTAATAACATTGGAAAAATAATTTTTTTAAAGTTTGCAAAGTCGAAAATTATATATATGTTTATATATATATATATATAATTTGAAATTCATCTAATATTTCAAGAAGTTCTTGGGATATAAACTTGGTGGACACCTAAAACTTTTAGTGTGATTCAAGAATATATTCAAAGTGAGTATATTGACTTATAACCTTTAGCAGTAAATGCCTTTATTGTAGCAAAATTGGTTAAAACGGCTATTTTAACTCGTTGTTTGCGATTGCTTAGAAAACTCATAATAAAATTTATTGCATTGAAACTAAAACCTTAATTTTTCTTTTAAAATATCGAAATTCATCAAGTTAAATGCTTTACTTAAATCAAGTAAGGCCACCACTGTGAAGAAATTTTTATTTGTATTTATTTTAATCTTTTCTGTGATTGATAAAATCGCATCAGATGTACTGAACTTAGGTCGAAATCCAAATTGATTACTTAATAAAATTTTGTTGTCATTAATAAACTTGTACATTTGTGCAGCTAGAAGTTTTTCAAATATTTTTGAGAAAGGGTGTGTTATGCTAATTGGTCGGTAGTTCAATGGATCTAGTGATTCTTCATTTTTACATAACGGTGAAATATCATATTGCTTTAAAAGCGCAGGAAAGTAATTATTTATAATACTTTGGGTTAATGCTACAAGTAGGTATTCACCAAAAATGTAAAGATATTTTTTAATTATTCACAAAATTTATTAGCATCTAATATATTTACTACATTTCTAAGCTCGTGATAGGTAATTAAGATGAAATGAAACTGTTCCCTTATTCGTATATCATACTGTTGAGATGAAAAAGGTTCCATTTCTTCAAATTCAAAATTGAATTTACCCATATTTTCAAAATTTCTTTTTAATATATTTGAGATATCTTTCTTATTTTTGTACATCCCACTATCATGCTTTATTTCTTCAATGTTTATACTTGGCTCCTTAGTTTTAGCAATGTTTTTATTAAAAAAATTCAATTTTTGGTTAGATTTTTTAAGGGTTTGAAGTAATCCTTTACCTTAGTTTCGTACCTAGATTTGCGGCTGTTTTCGATAAATTGTTTAGCGTGCTCATAATTAGTCCAATTAAAATTGATGGGATCCGATTTCGCAACTTCAATGAGTTTATTTTTCTTAATTATCTGTTCTTTAATCAAGTCGGAATAACGGGGCTGGTTAATTACTGGTCTCAATTTAGTATTAATTAATTAAGTTCGCCGTGGCGCTAATTGATTTAAGGCTTTGGTGATGCGTGATAAACTTCAACAAATTTTTTCGTACTACTCTTAATCATGTGTTTGTTGAAAATTGATAAAAATTGTGTCAAAACCTTTCGTACCCCTGCACTAATAGTCTCATAGGGAAAAACCAAAGCTATTAGGGAAGTTTATTTCCTTTTTTTGCAAAACTAAAGATATTCTGCGTGGAATAGAGTCATATAACTTCTTTAAAATCTCGATGCCGTGGAGATTCAAGTCTATAACGGCTCAATCGATTCTCTGTCCAAGTTCTCCCTGATTTTTGGCTGTGGTCCGCCGTACACTTTTTTGGAGATCATGGACCACACGTTCTCCATTATTTTGCGGTCAGAGCTGCGGCTTGTCCTCTCCAAAACTGATACCCCTCGCTCTTCAAAAAATTTCATCGATGAAGCGGACACGTGAACACTGCAATTGTCCTACTGGAACAGGAAATCGTCCCCCATCATGTCGAATAGCAAAGGCAGGGCAAAAAAGGATAATAGTCGTTGGTAAGCTGCGG
>CABFPE010000676.1:75697-97130 GCA_900660155.1 Hofstenia miamia | reverse complement strand
TTTAAGGGTTTGAAGTAATCCTTTACCTTAGTTTCGTACCTAGATTTGCGGCTGTTTTCGATAAATTGTTTAGCGTGCTCATAATTAGTCCAATTAAAATTGATGGGATCCGATTTCGCAACTTCAATGAGTTTATTTTTCTTAATTATCTGTTCTTTAATCAAGTCGGAATAACGGGGCTGGTTAATTACTGGTCTCAATTTAGTATTAATTAATTAAGTTCGCCGTGGCGCTAATTGATTTAAGGCTTTGGTGATGCGTGATAAACTTCAACAAATTTTTTCGTACTACTCTTAATCATGTGTTTGTTGAAAATTGATAAAAATTGTGTCAAAACCTTTCGTACCCCTGCACTAATAGTCTCATAGGGAAAAACCAAAGCTATTAGGGAAGTTTATTTCCTTTTTTCTGCAAAACTAAAGATATTCTGCGTGGAATAGAGTCATATAACTTCTTTAAAATGTCGATGCCGTGGAGATTCAAGTCTATAACGGCCCGATCGATTCTCTGTCCAAGTTCTCCCTGATTTTTTGGCTAAGTCAATTTGACAACTGAAATTCAGCATCCTATTTTGCAGTTTGCCATAAATGATAAAATTTGTGCAAATGTTTTTTGGCAGGATTAACTGTTAAAAGTACTTGTGAAAGCCTGCCTATTGAACTTCATAACATCATTGAGTGTAGTATTGCAGAAAACAAGTTTCTGCTAATATAACCATCTGGAAGTTTTTTTAGAAGTACAGTAATTATAATATAAATTGCGTTGCAATTGGTTAAATAATATATTAAAACGACAGAAAATATAAAAAAACAGAGTCTCTATAACATCACATGTAAAAATGTCAGTTTTCAAGAAAGGGGAGGACTTAGCCTTTCTTAGCCCCCTGATTAAACTATAATTAATCGCAACACAAGTTCTTTGCATTTTCAGAAACAAGTCAATTTTACAAATGGGATTATTAATAGAATTTTGCACTTTTGTATGGATTATGATAGATCTGTAAGTGTATCAAGTTTATTCTTAGTAGAACCGACTGTTAAAAGTAATTGCGATGCTATTCCTATTGTGCACTCCAATTCAATAGATGTTGGCATTGCAGAATCAATGTTTGAATGGAATTTTATTGGGAATTTTAATTGATGCTCAAACATATTTCGATGATATTTCTATTAATGTCATTATTTATGAAAAAAAATGTCAATTATTATTTGCTTGGTGTTATGCTTTACTGCAACAGAATTGGTTTGTCAAAATCATTTCTCTCTTAATGAGTTAGCTAATGCTACGAATTTAAAATTTAGAGAACATTATATCAGAAACTTCTCTTGTAGCACACTTATGGCCTTATCTGGATGATGACCAATATATTGAATAAAATGAAGCCATGCAATGCCAAAAATTGAAATCCTTTGGCTACTTTAGCTTTAGCTATGGTATCAAAATACAGAAAAATTAGAAAAAATAAATTCAAAGAATATCATATTTATACACTACTTGAGATTGATCTTAACAGTAAAGTTGTTATCATCAATCCATCCACTAATGCTTTTAATTTAATAAGATATTTTTAAATTAATAAATATTATTGAAGATAACTAATGACTTTCATTAAGTGAATTATAAATTTATTAAAAAATATGGAGTGTTTAATTAGTTTAATAAAAAATCTAATTTACTGCATAAACTTGAAAATGTTTACTAAATGTCGATTCTTTTTAATTTGGAAACTAAATTAAATTCAAATTAATTAATGAATATGTAAGCAGGAATATAATGAACGTAAGCAAGAATATCTGATTAATCATTAGAATAGGTTATACTAACAAAAACTATTCTAAACAATAGCTCAGCTGATTATAATTTTTGTAAAAAATACCCTGAAACTATTATTTCCACAACAAATTTTATGTTGCTTAGCACTGTAAAAAGTAATAGAGACTGACAAACCAAATATCATTGTACTAGATTTTCAAAGCACTCAAGCTCCACATTTTTCTAAAACTTAAAAGAATTAATTTCTAGAATTTCTTAGTCTAACTTTAAATTGTAAAACTTTAGTTAGTAATATGCCACTTATAATTTATTGATTTGCATAAACATTTTTCTATATTCAGTATTTTAGATTCTTAAATGAAAGGAATTAATTTCGTTTATACAAATAACTTAGCAATATTTCATTGAAGGAATTCCTTATATTGTTGCAATTTGATAGTAAATTTCAAATACCATTGGAAATCATGGTTAAAATTATCAATAAGATTTCCGTATACGTAAATGTACATTTATCTGACTGCATTTTATCCAAATTCTAGAATCATTTTGAGAAAAGATGGACACAGATGCGGCGCGGTGAATTTCGGGTACTGAATTACAAATTCCACGCGGGCTGCAGTGCGGTGCGGCTGGACACTTGCATGTGTAATACTAAACTAATACATTTTTAATTATGCTACGAAATCTAGATAATATGACATATTTGCCATCATTCACTCAATTAAACAAAATTAATTAAAAGTCAATTCTGTAATTGACATTTGTTAGCTTAATTGCTTGAAACGATAGGCGACATTAGAAAATAGCGAGTGTGATGCGAATGCGGGTGAATTTTTCTAACAGGCATGCGGGCCCACTCACTGTGGGTGAGTTGCAATGCCATTATAAAAAATTACGCCCGCATCCGTCTATGATTTTGACGGTTTAGGCATGTCTGAATTCACATATTTTGTGTAAAATTAGACCAACTCTAAAGTGACTTTTTGTACAATTGGATATACAATGCACTTCAATCAATGAATAATATTGGAAAGCAAATCTACTTACTACAGTAATTAATTTCTTAAAATTGAAAGTGTACATATTTATGCTTAAATATTTTATCATAAAATGATAGTAAACTTAATTTTCAAACAACTTTTTCTAAATTCCATAATGTCAACCAGACATTAAATTATACATTGACAAAAATTCAGAAATTTGCATCAAGAAATCATTTAAATAGTCACCATGCATTTATGGATGGTATATATCAGCAATTACAGTAATATATTCATCTAATTCATATTTTGTTTGCAAATTTATTGCAATAGATATGAATTCTTTCATACATACTTGCATTAGTTAACTCTCAGGAAATGTAATTCCATACACTTCCTCGAAATTGCAGGTCCCTATAAATCTGTGAGATGTAAAAGTAAAATTTTATTTTTTTTCATACATTTCTTGATTAGGACTAATATATAATTATTTTTTGTATTATTAGGTAAATATTTTTTAATTGAAAGGATTTCCATGATAAAACTTTGTATTTCCTCATGTGGTACGTACACGTTTTTTTTTGGGTAAATATACATAAAATGTCCTCATGTGAACTTGAATGTCTTTGCAATATTCTGATTTAAATCAAGACTTTCCAAGTGTGGAACAATATTGAACCACTGGGGAAAGTGCATAGAGAGATTTTCAACATAAACTGGATTATAAAATTTATTTCTAAAATGCTTTATAAAATGTAATTGTATACACCATAGTGACAATAAATGATTTAAAATTTTACAGACTCAAATTTTTTGGCTAAGAAAATTTAAGAGCTTTTCAAATGGCTTATTTTTACCATAATGTATGATATGAAAACACTGACATTGCGAAATTTTCTTAATGTTCTTTAGTTGATTTGAAGAAAATATTTTTGCTCAGTTCCTAGAAATTATTCTTCATATTTATATGAAAAGTGAAACATGAGGCAAATAAGTGTAAGAATAGAAATTTATAGACTTAGTTAGTGTTGAGAGATGTTTGTAAATTAAGTAACATGAATGGAGTTTTGACTGGAATCGAGGGGGTTAGTTCTCTGTTAGATATACTTTTCATAGTTACGTTCATAATCTAAAGAACAACTTGAAATTAACAACTTATTGCGAAAATTGTTGTATTTTGTGCGGAAGTTTGACAGAATTATTTCAAATGTCCACTGATTCTACAATACAGAACAAAATTATGCTAAAGTTGAAGTAAAATTTTACAATTTATTCTGTCGTTTGAATTTTGATTGATATATATTATATTTAAAAATTATTCTATAGACAATGCTAAATAATTTAATTTCTCAAGAAAATAGAATAAATGCATATATTCAATTGGATTATATTAAGTTGCATTATTTATTATCAAAATACTGTCTAAGAGAGATTAAAGAACTTCCTTTTTTTAACCAAGATCCATATGCTTGTAACAGTTATAACATTAACGTTGATAACCCCTATTCTATGTTCTATAAATAAAACAAGTTACATTTCTAGAAAGCCCAATGACATTCATAAACTCAAAGAATGTGTGCATAGAAAATGGGAAGGAATGCACAAAAATAAACCCAGTGTACGTTGTGGAAGGTCCCTATATTTAATAGAAAAATTTGGGAAATCTGAGTTTTACCTTTCAAAGTTGGGACTTAAGATCATTGACGTTCAAGTAACTGGTGGACTTTTACAGATTCACGTTTCAGTCCCAAGTTCAGGCTGGGTGAAATTTAGTGCTTTATCACCATTTGGAAAAATGCAACTTTTTAGATTCAAATGTAATCTTACAAAAGCTAGCAATAAAGAGGAAATTATAAAAAAGTTTTGTTGGATGTTAAGTTTCATACAAGAAGTAAAGGCGATAATAGAAGCACAGTATAATGATCAGCATTCATATTATGGTACTTGTGTGTTGAATTATTATGGAAGTATTGGAAATGGTCTTCAAATGACAACTAGCAATAACAATTTGAGAATTCAATATTCGAGGATGTACAGTCACAGTCAATCCATTTCAATATCAAGCAATACCAAGGTGTCAAATTTTACTCTTTTTAGTAATGAAAGTCTTCATGCTGACTTTTCTTTAGAATATTTTGATAGAGATCCTTTTTTCTCTTACTTTCTTCACCGCAAATTTACCTGTACGTATAAAGAAGGTGCAAGTAGATTAATAAAATTCAAACCAATCAAATTTGTGTTCAACCCTTTTCATGATAAAGCAAAAATTCAGATTAAAAACATTGTAGGCTCCTGCAAAGTTGTTGTTGGTATAGGAAAGTTTATTCAAAATGCTGATATTGAAATACTTTGCTACGAAAACAGAGAAGTTATTTCAAAAAATCAAGCGAGTCATGATACGTTTAATTTGATGGTGCTACAAGAGAAGCCTATTTGTACAGATGCAAGTGATTTAATTTACACATACATAGCATGTATTGATTCAAGTCAACTAAAATTAATTATATTCAACCGTGAGGAAAATGCGGTGCATTCTCAGAATCAAGTCAATTTGACAACTGAAATTCAGCATCCAATCTTGCAGTTTGCCATGAATGATAAAAGTTGTACGAATGTATCAACCTTGTTTTTGGCAGGATTAACTGCTAACAGTACTTGTGAAAGCCTGCCTATTGAACATCAAAACTTCATTGAATGTAGTATCGCAGAAGACAATTTTAATGGAATTCTTCTTAGAATTTCCATGGATGTAGCGGCAACCTTTGAAAATATTTACATTGATTTTGTTTTTTATGAAAACCCATGTCAATCGTTAACTTTTTGGTATTATAATCAGGTTCTCTACTGCAACAGCATTGGTTTTTCCAAATCCTTCTTATTTTTCTCCAATACATTAACACAAGTTGAAAATGATAGGCTTAAAGTAGGAGTTAGTCCAATGTTTGAGCGTTCTTAGGCAGAAATTTTATGGGGTTTTCTTGACAGCGATCAATATGTTGATGCATTAGAAACAGTGCGATACAACATTTGGCAACCTCTTCGGTATTTCCCTTTTGCAAGGCTATCAAAATACAGTGCAAACTTACAATTCCTTAGTGGTGGCGGAGGAGAGTATCCTTGTGCAATGTTTAATGCCAGGGCTGTTATTTATAAGTTGGTTGATGCCGATTACAATGACGTGGATGACCTCCTTGTTGTCAACAGAACCCACTACTGTCTTTCGATAAACAAAAGATTTTAAAATTCATTGATTCTAAAAACTTACATGTGTGTATATTTAAAAGAAAGTTCATAATATACATTAAAAAAATAAATTGCTGATATAATTTACATCAAAATTTTTGACAAGATTATATTATATCAAATTTTTTGGAAAGAATCTCTTCTAATGAGATTGACTGTAACTTTATGTTCTTTACAAGGACTTTGCTTTACGCCAAGCATTTTTGCTGATTACATTCAATTCTTTGACAATTTCAATAACTTTAAGAAAATATATACAGTACTTGAATTATGTATTCGACCACCTTGCTGTTTTGAATAAATAATGAACAGTCATTAGATAGAGTGTGCCAACGATTATAACTAAGTGTTACTTTGATTGAGAAAGGAAAATCTGTATGTTTAATACCATAAAATATGTAGAACAACTATTGGCTATTAATTTTTAATCAAAATTAGAAAACTTGTATTGAAAAAATTTATTCGGCCACCCGAAAAAATTTAAAAAACTGAGCAAATCAGAAAAAAGTAAATTCAAAATAAGATAGATATATTTTTCCACTCTCGTTGAGAGTGATAATTATGTCTCAACATTGATGAATTNGGACTTTGCTTTACGCCAAGCATTTTTGCTGATTACATTCAATTCTTTGACAATTTCAATAACTTTAAGAAAATATATACAGTACTTGAATTATGTATTCGACCACCTTGCTGTTTTGAATAAATAATGAACAGTCATTAGATAGAGTGTGCCTACGATTATAACTAAGTGTTACTTTGATTGAGAAAGGAAAATCTGTATGTTTAATACCATAAAATATGTAGAACAACTATTGGCTATTAATTTTTAATCAAAATTAGAAAACTTGTATTGAAAAAATTTATTCGGCCACCCGAAAAAATTTAAAAAACTGAGCAAATCAGAAAAAAGTAAATTCAAAATAAGATAGATATATTTTTCCACTCTCCTTGAGAGTGATAATTATGTCTCAACATTGATGAATTCCTCTTTCTGCAACACCAAATCTAATTAAAAAATACCTATGACATTCTTGGCGTCCACTTCTTAGAAATATTTATGACAAAGTATGGGTGGTGCCGAATTCTTTTTTCCAGTACTGTATGTTTGATTTCTTACGCGTTTTCCGAGAAATTTTATCATGCATTTTATTATTTCTTTAGAGTTATTATCTACCCCAATTCTAAATTTTTTATTCACTGTTTCTTCCGCAATTACTATTTTTATGCTTATTAGCAAACTCAAATTACTTTCAGACATTTTTGGTAAGTATTGCAAACTAAGTAATAATTTTAAAAATGCTTTTGATTCGAACATCTTGCTAACAACAAAAACTAACACGAATATAATATTTAACTAATGCGCTATATGTTATTTTTAGTAATTTGGTATTAATTGTATTATATTTGAAATTTGTTTTTTGGTAGATTGCAGATCATTGAAGCTTTTCTAAGGTAAGCAAATAATTCCAATTAGGGATTTGGGGGCGACTAATTTTTAGAACCCGATCCCACCCGTGCTAGTAAAATAAACAAGAGCCCGCCCGTAAAGCCTTTAGCCCAACGCGTCCGCTCGTAGTAGTTTTATACAACCCGCAGGCCGCCCGCATATGTCTATGTTCTCATGTATAGTCGTTCAGCTTAGACATAATAGTTAATAAAATTAAACAATAAAAGCAAAGATTTATCACATGAAAAAGCATGTTAATTATGTGTAGTAATAACTGAAGATAACTTTTCCTTGTTTATCAAAGGACGGATATTCCAATCGCAAACAATACCAATATTGTTGAGGAACCAATTAGAATAATTCAAAATATTTCACATTTATACTATCGCATTGCACTTTATAATTTCTTCTGCAACAAAAATTGTTGAATTTAGTAATGCCCCGTCCTCCCGTACCTCATCATGCCCGTCCGAAGCCGCGGGTGCGGACAAGCAGCAAAACACTAATTCCAATGTGCTATGAGAACGGAATGGTACTAATATTTTTTCAAACTAAATTAAATCAATTGTTGCAATGCATATGTCTTGGAATAATTCGAGTTCTTAATAAAATTCCACTAAAATTATCTGTTATAAACTGAGTTCTCAGATCCGACCTGAAATCGGGTCGCATTTCGGGTCATTTTCGGGTCCCACTTTGACCAATTTCAGGCCTCGGGTAAGGTTCGGGGCATTGGGGACCAATATTCGTCAATCCAACTATTAGCTTATTGTTTGTTTGTTTACACTGGATATAACTTATAATTTTGGGCCAATTTCAAACTGTTTAGCTAGTTCAAGAAAAAAATCGTTCTTTTTTAAGTATGTTCTAAACAATTTACGAATGGCTTCAGAAAATAATCGGATCGCGTTTGGATCAAGTTTCGAAAAAGTTTGAGCTTCGGTTCAGGTTCGGGTCTTAGTAAAAAAAATTCGGATCGGGTCGGGTCCAGTAAGACCGTGGTTGTTGCGTGTCGGGTTTCGGGTACAAAAGACAGGCCCGATGAGAACTCTCTTTATAAAGGTCGATTATGCCATAAGATAAGTGGGTGCCACAGGGATTATCTGTTGACTGTAGTCATAATTGTATTTTTCTATGCTTTTCATTGCTAGCCAAATATTTTCTATTACAGTAGGGGAGATCGGGGCAAAAAAGGACTTTGTATTATTAGATAGAGAAATACAACAACACCATTTTGTTAACAAGCTCAGTAATTGGATACATTATGCATTTACACGAACCTAACTCATTCATTTATTGCACGTGCATTATGTTCACAGAAGGTAATTGTTTGTTTTTGTACTTTTTGATGTAATATTGATAATTTAAATTAATCTATATAAATATTAAAAAAATTATTCGAATATTCTGGAAAGGTGTTGATGTAAATAATGCAAGCATTTCGCAGATATTCATAATAAACGAACGCAAATATTGTTTAATATTTTTATTAAAAATATGCATTTATTATTTGACATCGTTTGGGTTAGAACGGGACAGGAATGTCCCGTTTTGCCCCAGTTCATATTTTTTCATGCAATTCATCAATATTTGATGTGACATTATATATTCCGACATTTCTTAATCACATGTATTAAAACTGTTCATTTTAGTATATATTAATATGGTACACAATTATAAACGAAAGAGTTCAAGATTATCTTCGAATACCCAACATTTGGAGGAGGCTATAAAAAAATATATATATATATATATATATATAAAGTAGCGTTCAGACATACAACTTTGTTCACAACTTTTTCGAATTTAATGAGGTTTTCAGCAAAAGTTGTGTTTGAACGCAAAAAAACTTTGTTGTCAACAAAATTTTTAGAGTTAAATCGATTTTACTTTGGCTGACAACTTTTGGCGAGATAATGAGGTTGACAACAAAGTTGTATGTGTGAACGCGAAAAAACTTTGTTGTGAACTTTTCAAAACAAATTCAGAGTGCTATCAAAGACGAAAGAATAATTATATAACCAGCTTATGCCGTAAATTTCTTACTTCCACTGCGAATGCAGGGATTCCCTTTAATTACAAACTAGTGTGCGCCCCATTTCGCGTTTTATTAACTCTTGATAATTTATTTGCTTAATTCATTAATAAGCACGTAGTCGATTGATAAAGAAATGCAATTGATACTCTTGACATGAAGTCTGCCGTTATGTGAAATGATATCTCGCAGATCACTTTTTTGCACTATAAATTTTCAGGCCTTTAGTGTTTACTAAATTGCATTTAAAGTTATGCCTTGTTTATAGTTTTTCAGTAAACCTGTTGTTGCTATTAATCAACATTGCTTTTTTAAATCATTTCGCTTATCAGCTGCACTCCTAATTTTACTTAATATTTCAAATATGATTGCACTTTTATTAATCGTTACTAAATAAATTTTAGAGTAATTTACCTTTAGAATTTGGTTTTTATATAGATATATGTTGATAAAAAACAATGTTATGTTTTTACCATATAGACGAAAAATTTAATCCCGAAATCCCTCAAAACAAACATTTGCTCATTAATATTTACGAAAGAAACACGATAGGCGAAAACAACCACTTGTGTAGACAGACTGCAATCTCAGGACCGTGGAGTACGAAATAAAATCCACGCAGAAATAGACATGGGCTGGACCCACGATTTAGGAAATTACGGACAAAACATAAGCTTCTGAACGCGAAAAAACTTTGTTGTGAATATTTTAACTACCAAAAAGTTGTGAACAAAGTTGTATATCTGAACGCGATAAAACTTTGTTGTGAATATTTTAATTACCAAAAAGTTGTGAACAAAGTTGTATGTCTGAACGCTACTTAATGTATATTTTGGTAATTTCTTCATAGAATCTATGATAATCAAACCCATTTTTTGGTTAGAAATAGACACCTAAAAAAGTTTATTTAGTCGCCGCATAGTAGGGGCAAGAAAGGACGCCAATCATTTCTTAAAACCGCTAAGAGTATTCAGCGTGTCCAGTTGAGTGAGCATTGATGTATTGTGTGGTTAGGCATGTCTTCACTCTATAGAGTTATAGTGGTAGTCAGGCAATTGCCACTAATTTTACACATTAAATACCACATATCCCTTACATGTTCTGACTTGCCCCAGTCTCCCTAAATTAATTTTTAAATGATTGTCAGTAGAAATAGCTGGGAATAAAATTTTACACTTGCTACATGCATACACGTAAAATATATTCAATAATTTGCCATAGATTAGTTGATTATTCATAAACTTGGTCTTATTGGCAAATTTTGCAAATGAGGCTTTTGGTAAATTTCGAGTTCTTTAAAATTATCTTTAATTGCCTGACGTTTAAAAAAATTATCTCGTAGCAAATATATTGAATCTAAAATTACAGTATGCAATTTTCAGTGGAATTTTTATGCGAATTTTAATGGATGTTGACTTAAATTTTGAGAGCATTTACCTTGAATTTTTTAAGAAAACCCATGTGAAATATCAATATTTGGTGCAGNCGAAAAAACTTTGTTGTGAATATTTTAACTACCAAAAAGTTGTGAACAAAGTTGTATATCTGAACGCGATAAAACTTTGTTGTGAATATTTTAATTACCAAAAAGTTGTGAACAAAGTTGTATGTCTGAACGCTACTTAATGTATATTTTGGTAATTTCTTCATAGAATCTATGATAATCAAACCCATTTTTTGGTTAGAAATAGACACCTAAAAAAGTTTATTTAGTCGCCGCATAGTAGGGGCAAGAAAGGACGCCAATCATTTCTTAAAACCGCTAAGAGTATTCAGCGTGTCCAGTTGAGTGAGCATTGATGTATTGTGTGGTTAGGCATGTCTTCACTCTATAGAGTTATAGTGGTAGTCAGGCAATTGCCACTAATTTTACACATTAAATACCACATATCCCTTACATGTTCTGACTTGCCCCAGTCTCCCTAAATTAATTTTTAAATGATTGTCAGTAGAAATAGCTGGGAATAAAATTTTACACTTGCTACATGCATACACGTAAAATATATTCAATAATTTGCCATAGATTAGTTGATTATTCATAAACTTGGTCTTATTGGCAAATTTTGCAAATGAGGCTTTTGGTAAATTTCGAGTTCTTTAAAATTATCTTTAATTGCCTGACGTTTAAAAAAATTATCTCGTAGCAAATATATTGAATCTAAAATTACAGTATGCAATTTTCAGTGGAATTTTTATGCGAATTTTAATGGATGTTGACTTAAATTTTGAGAGCATTTACCTTGAATTTTTTAAGAAAACCCATGTGAAATATCAATATTTGGTGCAGCAACAGTATTGTTTTCTTCAAGTGATTCTCCTTTTACTTTAACACCTTTTTAGGATTTGAGAAAATGATAATTATAGCCCTAAGTTTAAACGTTTTTCTACAAAACTTTTACTGGATTATCTTAAGCAAGACATATATGTTAAAACATTAGAAAAAGTGAAATACAATATTTTAAGACCTCTTGATATTCGCGTTTTGCTAAGTTGTCAAAATACAGCGTACATTTGCTATGCCTTAGTAATTGCGCAATTTTGAATTCAACAATGTTGTATAAATGTTGGTTTGCTAAACAAAAGATATTGAAATTAATGGACTGTAATAGTCTAAATCTGCACATATATATTTTCGATAAAATTCAAAATATAAATTGAATACAAATTTTTTATATTTATTACTTTGACGACTTTGCTGTTGAAGCCATTTATGCATTGATAATGATTTTAGAGCTGTTTACTTTTATGTTACTGACATTTACGTTTAGAAAGTGACAATAGATTTTCTGTCAATTGAAATCCCTTTCGTGGGATAGTGTATATTTGATTTATGTATTTTTTACAATATCACATATTAATTTATATAAGCCACGATTTAAATGTAGTATTCATTGTTCCTCTTGATAAATCTTCATGATTAAGTGAGTTCTCATCACTTTAGAATCAGAAAATTTTTTTTATAAACAAGAATAATTCAGAGAAAATTTTCCCCTTTAATAACAACTAAGCAGCTGCAATTAAATTTTTAAAATTACTTTAATTTGAAAATTGAAATATTAATTATGTTTTGTTGTAAAATTTTGACAACTGAAACATAAATCAAACAAATCATGGTGATAAGCTAAACTTTTTTCACAAAGTGAGAAACTCAATTAATTATAAGCACGTATGTTAAGTTATTTTTGAAACAATGTTCAATGAAATTTTGCAATTTATAATTTAAATTCCGAGAAAATGTACACTCGTTGTAGAAACGTTGAGGGTCGACAAAATGGTGTAAATACTAATGGGATTTTGCCGATGAAGCATGCGTATGCATTTTTTTTCAGAGAATCCATAGAGTTCATTAAGTAGTGACTTTAAAATTTAACGACTTATCATTGCATTACGTATTTCAATGATTAGATATTTTTAGCAAAATCGAACTTTGCCAAAACTTGCAAAATATATATTTTAAATATATTCAATATTAGCATTTTCTAGGGCCAATTTCTAAATTGTTAAATAAATATAGTATTGAATATATTTTACATCTTTTTTCTGATTTTTAAAATTTTATTCCTGTAGCTGTCCCCTTGATACAAACACCTGGAGATGTAATTAAGAAACATTGCAAATGCCTACTTTTATTAGTAATAACTTTGAAAATGTATATCTTTTCAAATGAAGTGATTTTTTTTCGAAGGTAATCTTCAGCAAATGAAATCAAAGTCTATTACTAAGTTGAAGAAATTTACTAGCACTTCTATTTCAAAATTTTCAATATTAACACTGAATTCAGAATAGTATTATTAATTTCAGTAAAGATAGATAATGCTGTCTTTATAGAATATATCTTTTGAATCATATAAGCAAGTCTATTATTGAAAATTGCATTTTATTATTTATGTCATTTTGTAATATTATGTATTGGTATTCACCATAATAATTTATTAATACTGGCGACTGGCCAATGCAATTTGGAGCTCGCTATATGTAAATCTTAATGTTTTCTGAAATTGTTTTCAGAGCTTTATTTAGAAACATTATTTGCGAGTTAATCTCTGCTCTTGATCAGAATATTGAGTAGACAATGCCCACTAAAATATTTCAGGATCTATGAATGAGCTCTTTTTCAATTACTTTTTCTCTATCCAGTGAAACCTATGATTAAGTTATTTTTGTCATGCATAATGCCGATACAATTTCATTAATAATGCCTTCAGAGGTTGCTCTCCCACCTTTATATACTGTTTTGAAAATACAAATTCAAGATGGTTACTGATGGGTTTGCTGCACCCATTATTTGCATCATCATTACAATGACACACAAAAACCTGTCCTTAAATTCATGTAATGACCTCAATTAGTAATGAAAACCAAGTCATTATGTTGAAATTCGAATTTGATTGTTTTGCTTGGCTACATGCAACCAGCGTATTATATCTGTATTTAGTATATCTGTATTTAGACCAAATATCTCTGATGTGTCGCAATATATTTCTATTTGTTGTCATTTTCATGAACTATTTTTCTACAAGTGTGTATTTTTATCATACAAAAAACATCTGTCAATAATCTGCAGATGGTTGTGTGAATCAATAATTTTTCAATTGCCCATGCTCATACTTGATGCATGTGTTTTTATTTTCAATTTTAAATTTGCTTTATTAATATTTTATTTTCGCAGAAACACATTTCTTATTGATTTTTGTGCATTTTTTCTAGATTAATAGGAACATGCAATAATAGCTGATAAAATATTACAAGCTATTTTTACTGCCTGTAAGAAATAAGATTTGAAAAAAAGTGTCTTCCAAGAAAACTACCACAGAGCAAATCAAGCTAGTCCTTAAAAAAAGCATTCGAAGCAATGACACTAGAAGAATACAATCACATACTGTTTTACATATGTTCACCTGTTCATTGATTTTTTACTTGTTTGTTGTAAAGAAACATATATGCTTTCTGTTGTTCAAATATTTTTTCAAATATTTTCCATGAATGAAGTAGTCCACAGCATATACTATTATAATTCAAAGTACTACATGGGAGACCTCAACGTGGCCTTAGTTAATTACAATGTTCATAGCTTTGCAGCTTGTATGGAGTTGTGCAATGCTTCTCCAAATTGTAATGGAGCACGGTGGGATCAAAAGAATGAACGTTGCATATACTTCCACTACAGTACGTTGTTCATTTACGTTTCTTTGTTTCATACTTTTATCACAAAAGATCTAACAAAACTAGCACTAGTTATTGTTCATGCAATTTGTCTTTGTCCTACTTTCAACATATACATGTAGTAATGCATGATTTGAAAAAATTCCTATAAATTAATCATTAAGAATCGGTTCGAGTGAAATATTGAAACATACTAATAGAATAGCATGCATTCATGTAAATATCTTTTGAATCTAATTAAAAATAGCCTAATGCATTGATCTTTTGAACTGTAGATAATAAAATATTCATTCAGTCTATTTAAAAGTCCCATTGAGTATAAATTACTTTACTAAATGTGTATAATTACATTGTAGTAGTTGGAAGCTTCATTTACGTTTTGTGCTTCTTATTATAATGCTTCATTTCTATTTTAGATTATCGAAATTTCTTAGAAATGAAGCAAAACTGGCAGACAGCAAACAGAAACTGTAAAGATTTAAACTGTTTTTTGTTCGAACCAAGATCTGTTAAACATACAGTAATTTTTGTCATATATATATATATATATATATATATATATATATATATATATATATATATATATATTCTTAGTTGATTTAGTAGATGTGGTGGCAAGCAGACAAAAGTACAGTTAAGTTATAAATTCTACAGCATTTATATTAATACATGACTAAACTACACTTATATAGCTTTCATATAATTCTCAAAATATATTATTCAAATTGTCTATTTAAATTATTCTATTGTAATATTTATGTTTTACGACTATTTTTAGGCTTATAATCAGTTATAGGCTGCATGATGAATTGCCAGTAAAAGTTTTGTAAATCGAAAATCAACTTTTGTTTTGTACTTTAAATTCTTCATAGATTATTTTTTCTCATTCTGATATTAGCATCCTGCATTTTTCATTCAAATTTCTCCAATAACAATAAAGTTTAACATTGCAAGTGGAAAATAATATTACAATTCAATTTACACATTTAATTGCCGTGCATTGTTGTAATTGCACTATATCGATATTTTACCTACAAAACATTAGAACAAAACTTGAATGTGGCCACTCAGATTCCGTTCAATATAATTATATTTGCACATACTTGTAGCACATACAAAATAAAAACTTTTTTCCACATTTTATCAAAACTACTTTGTACAACTATATTTCACTTATTAAGTCAATTATGGTATACTAATGGTCAGAGAAAAGTAGATGTACTTTATTGTTCATTCACTCATATTTAGAAAGCTATCACCATGCGATTCAAGAATTATAAAGGAAGAATTTGGACACAATATACCCTTGACACAACAACACGAAAATTCATAGGTGAAAGTCAAAGTTTGAAAATTTCTTCTCCACAATGGGAAGATGGAGAACCCGGTGAGCCTAACAAAAAATCCATAGAATTATATTTTATAACAAAATCTCTACTTCCAAGAAATTGCTATAAAAATTAGTTTACAAATTATTATGAAAATATTGGTACTTTTTATATTTATTTGTTGTTTCTTAGATCAGCCACACACTGTCCTTAATGTTACTTTAACTCCGGAACTTAAGTACTAAGGGCAGCATGTGGTGGTTAAGATCAATATCACAATGGAAATTCGCATTAGATTAAGGCTTCCACTTAATGGTGGTGTGCGAAGTTTGAAGTTAAACTCTTGTTTCATAGCTTTGCACTTCAGTAACAAAATTACCACAATTTCCATGAATTTAAAACTAAGACAAATATTTTACTATGCATTTACTATTATTTAATTTAGGCATGGAAGACCAACAATGTACTGTACGACTGTAAATTTTACAAGCTTTAAAGTAGCAAATGAATATTGTGGCTTTTTTCATTCCTATATTTGTAAATGTGAGATTGGTGTATATTTTTCATAGCTGTAAAATAATAAATTGCAAATTGGTTTTGAAGTCTAGAAATTAATTATGTTATAAAACATTAATTTAGTTAACAGCACTGATAATAATATGAGTAAAAGCAATACATTTGTAAAAAGTTACAATTTTAGAACTACAAACTAAATATACATGCATACTATGTAATAATAGTGAATGTGTTTATGTATGTGGCTGGCTAATTCTAAGAAATCAGTGAATGCGGTTAGCATATTTAAGTCTCCAATTGTCATTAGTCAGTGTAAAAATGCATTTTTTTAAATTTTTTATAGTTTTTTGGGTTATAATATCATTTTCTAAATCGTTTCAAGTATTAGAGGCTGATAGATGAAAGCCTAGAATAGGAAGTACTGCTGTAAATATTTTTGTGGACTTAGTTTTAAGTAATTAGCAATAAGAGACATTATTTCTCGGCCATATTTATGCTTAAGTATAATTGAAGCTGCGTGGAACTGTACTTAATATTGTAGGGATAATATATTATACTTTCGTCTGTATTCACCAACGTGATCATGATTACGTCCAGAATTTAATGTTTTAAGTGACAAATTAAAAGTTTTTCATAATATATGTATCGGCTTATTGTTTTAAAATTAATAAAAAAATGCAATCTTGATAATCTGGTTCTCAATTTCCGATGTGGGATAAGTATCTAACGTCAGAAACCATTTTTTATAACTTATTTAAAATAAATTTATCAAATTTTAAATCTTCGTCAATATTAGCACCGAAATATGTAACATGATCACTTTGATTTATCTAAACGCTGTTAACAGTTAATTCGATCTTTTACAGAATTAGGGGATATATAGCAAATTGCGTTTTTTCAATATTGATTTTTAATTGATTAAATGTAAAATAGCTAGAAAGATATTCAATATCACTTTGTAAATTTTCCTTTGCCCTAAATGCATCATCAATATTTTTGAGGCAAGTATCGTAAGCAAAGTGATATATTTCACTATATTTCAAATGTTTCATAATGTCATTTACATATATTCAAAATAATATTGGCCCTAGTACTGTGCCTTGAGGCATTCTTGGATCGGTTGTAATATATTCAGATTTCATATTACTCATTAATAATAATAGTAATAATAATAAAACAATATAATAAAAATACTAAGTTATAAGCAGGATAAGCTTCATGGTGTCATAGAGAAAGAGAAGGTTACGATGATGTAGTAGTGTTAGATAGAGAAAATAATGGCAACAGTAGAACTTGAGGTGAAAGATTCGATACTAATTTTGGTAACCTTTGTAAGTGAATGCCTATTTCCTCGGCTAAGGGTAACATGACTGGAATACAGTGGATTAATTCACACATTTAAATATACTTTACTTAGTTACGTCGTTTATTCTAAAAGACTGGTTTGAAATTGTAAAATATTCAATACCTCCCAACATAATCATGAAATAATATAAAACAAACTATGTTTTAGCAAGTATATTTAAAAACTGAATTAACAATAAATACCAATAAACATTTACCAGTATTTCATTGATTATCAAAATCTCAATTTCTATTCAAAAATGGCTTTTTCCATAAAGTTGAAGTAAATTAGAATTGCCTTTAGATTTGGTTAAAGTGTCGACAATCATCTTGTCACAGGGATATGATGAAGTTTGTCTTATTTAATATCTTCTCTTATATAATTAAAATCAATTGCTAGTCAGTGTTAATATCAGGTGGAAGTAATAGTTGAGAACACCCAATTACAGATTGTAGCATATAACGAATATAATATAGTAGGTCATATTATCCACTAGTGCAATTGTTTGTCAATGTGTCGAACCATAATCGATCACCAGCAATGTAAAAATCGTCTACATGTATAACAATTATACCAACTAAAAATGAATTAACATGAAATGTAAATAGAGCTGTGTCGGCAAATGACACTTTACCACCCAAAAATATAAGTTCTTTACTTTTTCGCTCATTCAATCCATACACACCAGATTCAGGCATATCTGTATCCTGAAAACCCTCGGCTACAAGCCTAGCCTTTGGGTGTTTTTCTCCATTAATGTCCTTCATTATTGTCAACACCCAACGAGTAGATACGACATTAAGCATTCTTCTCTAACAAATTACCTATTCTTACCTTAGAATACACATCATTGAGTCTCCAATTTTCCAATTCAACCAACATAGCATCAGTATAGATACTTTTCTCATTCGAAGTCACATGACGATATTGCTCACCATAACGTTGGACACTATTTCGAACATGTTGTGGATATCGTTCAATTTCAGGAATAGTGGTGTTGGGTGCCATTGAAACTGGATCACTACTTTCTTGATCTTCAATGCTGGATACATCATCCTCCTTGCTTTCAAAAGGTTCATTTTTTTCTGCAGAATTTTTGCCGTCACAAATATCATTATTAGTCTGATCAATCACTTCACCGGAATTTGCTAAATCTTTAGATTCAAATTCATTAGAATGCCACGATCAAACATTAGTTACATGACGTTTTATAATATACTGCCAAAAAACTAATGATTGACATGGTTATTGATAATGAACGAAATCAATGGAAATATTTTCAAAAGATGCATCAGAAATTAAAATTGTTAATAGTATTCCATTACGGGATAATTCTGCAAATTTGCAATCTATTCTATTTTAGTGTTTAATAGGAATACTGTCGCAAGTAATGTTAGAAGTAACTCTCGTCAAATGCAATGTTGATACGCTAAAAGAGTTATCGTAATCAATAGTAAAACGCAAGATTGGATGTTTCATCTTATTTGTGAAATTTAGTTGGTTTATGTGATTAGTTTAAGACTAGTTCAGTCTTGGCATGCGAGGAAAGTATAAATTAATATGCTCACATCAGTACAATTGGGCTTTTCCTGAAATTTTGCAAAATTTAATGTCTCATTAATCACTTGGTTTCTTAAAAAAACGCATTCATTTTTATAACAAAGCACTTCAATGCTGCTCTTTTGAATAAACTTTCCAATACCCAGAACAAATTCGCAAGTTTCTATAGGCTGCTCAATTTTGAATTTTAGATTTTTCATGAAATGGATTTTACCAAAAATTTATTTGTTTTGAAAATTATGAGTTTAACTGCAATTTGCTTATATGAACAGACGAATTTTCAATGAAAAATTATGAGAAAAAAAATCTTGAGTAAAATTATTTAAGGAAAATTCAGCAGAATTACTCTTATTAAGAAACTTGAATTTTGTCTGTATTGTTGCTTGAAATAGAAATCGACTGATTGTGATAATTTTTTTTTGAATATTGAAATTGAAATGTAATGTTGAAGATCATTCCCAATCGAGGTATAATGAATTGGGAGGCATTTAATATAAAATGCTGTAGAATTATTGTACTGAGTTTCTATTATAATTTCTATCGGATGCAAAGAACTAGAAAGACCACAAATCTTTACAATTGCAGCTCCAAAATTTTGATGGTGAATTTGGCAACCAATGAGTTTTTCGCTCAATTGGTGAATAGACGAAGGTTTACAATGACAGCACTAGGTATTACAACACTTAATTGCATATTACCATAGATTAGTTGGGCGTCCGTTATTGTCAATTCCACACTAGCAAGGTAGAATTTGTATTTAGAAAATTTCTTTATTATATATAAAAAGATTCCACAGCTCACGATAGGGTAGTTATTTTTTCATGCTTTTCCACTTTCCATGGGCACACGTGCTGAGATCGAGATTGTTGTTATGCATTTTAGAAAAATAGGCATGTTTATTTATGTAGCAGTTAAGAGTTAAAAACAAAGATAAGAAACACAGTACTTTCAATGATAACATTTTGATTAATGATTTTTATCGTATAATTAAAATGATATTAGTAAGTCAATTAATATTATGAAACCTTTTTGTTGAAACTTTTCTTACGATTGTTGCTAATGATTAGTTCTAATTTATGCTGTCATTAACTCAAGTATTTCAAACTTTGCCTAGTTATTTTTTTCAAAGCAACTGCATTAATATGTGAATTCCATTAATAGGAAATTACATTGAAGAGCTTCATTTGACATAATTTCGAATAAAGGACTTAACAAATATCCAAGAGCAAAAACCTACAAATTAACAGTGTAACTTACTTAATCCAAACGTAAATCAGTGTTAACAAATTCTAATTTTCTATTATTTCAATATCTCTCCTTCCTTCCTCTTTCCTTGACATAAGATTAGATGATTAAAATACACAAACCATTACCAAGCTTCTCATACATCATTGTTAATTAAATTAACTCTGATGATAAAGGTTAATAAGCTTTGTTCTATGACTTTAAAAATTTCTAAGTAATTGCTTGAAGAGCTTATCAATTTAGATAAGTTATTTTAAATCTTTTCCTGCAAACAATGGTATGAAATTTAATAAACTTAATGAGAAGAAAATTTTTTGTTCTATTAATCTTAATCTTGATTGTAATAAAAGAAGAATTATTCTATTGAAATTTCAAATGTTAAGCAGATGCCGAGGTACTATCATGTTTATTTATCTTCAAAAAATAGCTATTTTGTTCAACACTGTCTATTAAAACATCACATCTTAGTTTTTTATATTTAAACCATATGTATATATGAATTAGAAGTCTTTTATCCGACCCGCTTCGACATTTTTATCCGTCATTTATGTATATATATATATATATATATATATATATATATATATATATATATATATATGTCTAGAGAGAGAGTGAGAGAGAAAGAAAGAGATAGAAAGCATAAAACCAAATTTAGTATATTACATTGATCAGGGAGCACGACAATATGTTTACAAGAGAGATGCATGCGTACTAATTCAGCTTTGTAAACAAGTATAAAACCGGTTAGGCAATAGTGACAACACCATGGCTCAAGCTTGCATGACAGCAATC
>CABFPE010000676.1:9188-44519 GCA_900660155.1 Hofstenia miamia | reverse complement strand
CAATTTTCCCTCAGTTTTAATTACACAACATCAGCATTAATTAGAGTACGCTGTTTGGCCATCTTTGTTTTTGCCAAATACTGTCGAGTTAATTTTAAATATAAAACTGCATAAAACAATTTACAAATTAAATAATCAATCATAACCATGTGTTTACAATTTAATCATTACTACATTTAAGTCTTATTTGCGTCCATCTTTCTTTTCATTTTGACCACCCATGGTTATTCGATGGATTATGCCACAGTAGCAAGCATCCTCACCTGAAACTCGACCTTCAGCTTCATTTTGCTGATAAGAATTTATACAGTCCAGCACATTGGTGCCATGGGGCGCTAAAGAATTCATTGTTCAGCAGGATTTAGTCGTACACTTTTTGTGGTTAAGTTTCAGACATGGGTCATAGTTTACCCACTGTTCAGTCAGCCGATTGAAACAGTAAGCATGAGGGAAGGTAAGCTGGATTTGATAATTTAAGAATGAACGCAAATGAACTGCATTATGTCCGACTATTAGAAATGTCCGAATTTCTAGATTTTATAATGTCATCAAAATATGGCATTATATTTCTGAACATTCTAAGTTGCTGATATAAAAAATATCTGTGCAAAGAGGGGTATGAATGGAAATGATAACCCAAGAGAGGACAGGTCGTCCTAATAAAAAGTTTGCATTCGATTGTTTATTTCAATTGATATTATTTTACTAGCTAGTTCTTATATTTTGTGAAATGTCAGAGTTTCAGTACCATTGATACTGTTTAGAACTAAAACATCAATTAATTACACTAAAACAACATCTATCACACTGAATTTTTACATATTTCAAAATATATGTACACCTAGCTAAAAAATGTCATTAAGCAATGTATGGACTTCAGGTTTCTATCACTCAAGTTTTATGTTTCAGCTGAGAAAATGGCCGCTATTATCATGAAAAGAAAAGATTATTAGCTCATGTAAGAACAGTATGTAAATTGTTCGATCTGCGGCTCATATATGTTATTTGTAATCTCAGTAGTTGTTTATAAGGCACAATATACTTTCATCATTTTGTTTCCTAGAGGACTTGTTTCCCAACTACAGGACACAGATACAGCTTTAAATGTATTTTCAAGAATTGTGGATTCTTTCATTTTTAGAACCTAAAATAGTTGATGTCGTCACTGATACCAACATGTGCATCTTGGTTTAGGAATATAGCTTATTAGCTAAGCTACTTAGAAATCAATTTTTTTAAACTCCTGAAGTATATATTTTGATAATAAATAATTTAACATATCATAGCTCAACTGAAGCTATCAAATATATTGACTATTTTTTTAATTTTCGCAGAAAATAAATAATTTATTGTATTGAAGAAGAATAATAGATTTAAAATAATTTTCAATCAAAATGAAAATGATAGCATGGTAATTATTATCCTTTAAATATATCAAAATTAATATAAACTTGTACTACAATTAATAGAAAAGACTACAATTATACCAATGCCGAAAATGTGCAGTAAAGAAGGTGAATATCTCAAATGCTTACTAAAACTCAGAGTGGGATAACACTGATTCACAAGCGTTAGTTCCAAAACATTAATACAAAAATGTGATCTACTCATAACCACTCTAAATCTGTTAAGAGTTCCATAATAAGCATGGTAAAAATTAAGGCAAGTTTAAAGAGCATATTACTATAAACCAACTAATGCATACAAATAAGGCTCAATGCAGTCAATGCAATGCAACATAGTTTATAAGGTGCTAAAGAATATATGTTACATTTTTAAATATATATTATTGTTATATTCTTTAAAAATTCAATTTAGTATAAGAAATCGAAAATTTAAAGAATTTTTTTGGCAAGTATCTTAAAATTTTTGGAAAATTCCCATCTCTTATTTAGGCGCATCTAAATTTCTTCTAAAACTAAGTAGTCAAAATGTATTACATTCGATTTAAGACTATAGATTATCAAAAGCAAGAGAAGAGTGCAATATTTAGATTATTTGTTAATTTGTTAACATTTTCGTCATCAAATTGAGAGTCTCTAAAATCTTAAGTTATAATTCAAATAATTATATAATAAATTCAATAAATTATATTAAACCTGTATATATTATTTCATTTTCAAAACATCCAATTTCAGAATTAAATATCTGAAAATATATCGGCCTCAACTCCTGTTCAAAGTTTCCTTGATATCCAAGTTACAAAAATTTTCTTTAATTTTGCAAACTAGAGAGCATATTGAATAGTGAGCACTAAATCTAGATTGATTATAGACATTCTTTGAAGTAAGTAATATAAATTAAGGTGTAATATATATATATATATATAACGGTTAATAACAGAAATATATCCATCCTACAAAGGCAACTGCCTAGTGTTGAGCTCGTATCCCGCTCGGAACCAGTACCTATAAAAATAAGTTATTTTAAATAACCCGGTAGTTTTTTTTATTGTTATTTAACTAAAATAGAGTTTTGCGCAACNATTGAATAGTGAGCACTAAATCTAGATTGATTATAGACATTCTTTGAAGTAAGTAATATAAATTAAGGTGTAATATATATATATATATATATATATATATATAACGGTTAATAACAGAAATATATCCATCCTACAAAGGCAACTGCCTAGTGTTGAGCTCGTATCCCGCTCGGAACCAGTACCTATAAAAATAAGTTATTTTAAATAACCCGGTAGTTTTTTTTATTGTTATTTAACTAAAATAGAGTTTTGCGCAACAAGAAAACATTCAGGGGCGCTATTATGCATACCTACTGAAGAGATCATAAAAACCATCAATGAAGCTTACGTAATTTGGTTGACATCACTGAGAAGTTTAAATTTACATCAAATCTCATAACTAAAATTGACAACACTTCAAGCAGCATGAAAATAGTATAAATGAACACTCTGCTGTGCTTCTTGTGTGATTTTGTTAAATTACATTATCTCAATTCAATATTGAACGTCTTCTGATAGAAAAACTTCCGCTTCTTACGTTACAATATAATGTACATAATTACTATGGTTGTTATCAATGCAATATCAGAAGATGGCAGTCAAGAACTCTTTAAAAGTGATGAGGGCAATGAATTTTATGTGGCTTAGTGTAATATTGTATATATTTTATATACTTTAAAACTAAGATTTTCAAATTTTCCTAATGTCTTAGAAGAGAAGAAAAATGACTTAGATAAGCCAATGCTGTTGCAAAAAAGAACTTGATTATAGTACCAAATTATTAAAGATTGGCAAGGGTTTTAAAATAAATGAAATCAATGTATATATTGTCAAAAATTGTGAGTAGTATAGATTGGGTCGTACGACGATCCACAAATTGACCTTTGACCCTGTCGGGCATGCATATGATGTAATTGTGTACTTTGGCCGGCTGTGTATCTCTGACGTCATTGGAATATAATGGATTTTGTTGGCAAACACATTTGTTTGCCTGTCTCTTATACACATCTAACCAATTATTTTATACACATAGGGGTTGAGGAATTTTCTAATATCCTATGAGATTAGAATTGTTGCAATCTATTGTTCAAAATGTAATAATTTTTCTATTCATATTACATAAATAATTTTTTAATACAATTGAAATTATATAGACAAAAATTAACGTTGTTGGAATTACATGTTATGATAAATTTTCTTTGGTAACAGTAGTAACTAACAATTATTTTCAAATGAAAATATTGAGAAAAATAAATACTTTTCACAGATGACACAAGTCAATTGCAAAAATAAAAACTCTTTTAAAACTTGAATCAATAAATATTTCCAAGTAAAAATAATTTTAAAAATATAAATAAAGGCTTCCACAGACACATACTCTCACCATACAGAGAAAGCGAACATTTATAAATAAAAAATTTATTTACAAAGAAAATATAAAATGCACTACTAAATGATAAAGTTCATATAGCGAATTTCATCTAAGTTGAAAAAACAATCATAATATTCGTCATGACTTCATTGTTGGATGATGGAGAAAGATACACAGGAATATTCTCTGATAGATGTCATTCTTTTAATAATGTTAGTTGATGATGCTAAAACATTCAATTAGTACAATAAAAACAGAAATTAATATAAAACACATGACAATTAAAGGCTTAAACAAATTCAATTATAAATGTGTATTAACAAACAAACGACGTTTCTATTTATGATTAAGTATATAATTAATTTAACATCGGACTGCAAATTCATTAAAATAAAATTGATTACGTTTTTAAAAGAAATATCTGTAAAACTAACTAGAAATAATATTGCAAAAAGCGTTAAGAATCAAAATAATATCTGAGATTTAATTATAGAAAAAACTCACCAAATAGTTTGAAATCTTTCAGGGTAGTTGTCTTTCTTTCAACAATGTGAAATTCCATTAATTCGCTCTATGTATAAAGTTGCACGCTTTCATAATGTCAACATTACATAATTTTTTATCTATATCTCATTGTTCAAATGTCAAAATGTATCCAATCGTAAAGATTGTTATCTATCAAACATGAAATCAATTTACAATTATCACAACTAAATAAAACACTTTCAAATCATATAAAACTAGAATTTTTCACTAGTTGGAAAACAATCTCAAATATTACATGTTTTCCCAATTTATACAATTATATAAATGAAAGATGCTACAAAACTAAAATGTTAATAAAGTAAAACGATTTATCAATCACCATCTCTGGTACAAATGAAATAAATATTTTTTCAATACGTTTGTCTTGTTGAATTCAAGAATAAAATATTTGCAAGTAGGAATTTTTATATGAAACGTTTCAAGATTGTTGATAACATGTTTTGTTATTAGTGTCGTAAATTGGTTATTAACATTTATTGATACACATAAATAAAAAATGTATAAAAATATTTATTTTATATTATAAGAAATTACATACATTGTAAATTTTCATTGGTATCTTTTATATTAAGAATTAAATAAATACCCGGTATATGACTTTTCCACGTTTGTAGACTTACATTTTTTTCCAACGTTTTTCCTTTCTTTGAGCTTACATGGCCTATGACTCTTCAACGTTTGTAGACTTACATTTTTTTCGCCGTCAATCCTTTGCTTCAGTACTGATATACAATTAATTTTTCAATATGTATGCGTGAATTCAACTGATCAACTTAGTCAAAGACATTGTAAAAAAAACTGAATATTGTGTTAAAATTTTGAATATTTGTTCATCATTGAACAAAATGGAAATTTCATGATGGTATTAGAATAAGCTTTCAAGAACGAGTAAGAAAAACGTACATACATATAAATACGACTAGTCTTTGTTGGAAATTCAGATTTTATTTTCGTATTTTAAAGAATGAATGGTTTTGTTACTTAATATCGCATATAAATATAAATTTTAAGACATTCTACAAATCAATGATTGTTAAAGTAGTTGCAGTTGCATAATAGTTTATGAATTTAAAATAAGAACTTTATAATTATTGAGAAAACGTTAACATTCACATTTTTCTTCATTCAATGAGTAAACTTTTACAATTGCAAATGAATACATAACGCCATTTCAAAAATGAATCAATTAGATGCAATGAAACTTGTTAAAAATATTTTTAATTACAAAAAGACTAACACATTGCATAAAATGCATTTACGCAAAAATGCTTAAATTGATTGATTTTACAAAACACATAGTGGTACACAGTTTGCAAAATAGCATTAAGCGCTCATGAAATTGAAAAACGATTATGGTTATTAAAGTAATTCTACAAAATATATAACTTCAAGTGAAAAGAAGCAAAATTTATAAATTGAAGATGAATATCAAAGCTATATAAAATAAATTTAAGCATATGTATAGTGCATAAAACTTAAATTAATTAATATATATTTGTAATTGTTTATGAGATTATAAAAACACAACAGCAATCATTTTGTACTTTATGTATTAAAATAACGTAGGAACATTTTCTAAATATAGAAATAAATAGCTTAAATTACAATTATCAGAAACTAATAAAATGAAATAAATACTTCTTCAAAGCGGTTTACTCATTATATTCAAATATAAAAAATATATATATATATCGCAATATTGAATTAGGAAATCCATATTTTAACTCCATCTTCCCAATTAAATGTTTTAAAATAATATAGAGATTGAGAATGTTTGAAACAAAATCTGACCTTGTTAGAGTTTCTAAATCATAGCATTAGAAAGAATGTCAATATATTTTGGATTTCTAAGCATTTTTCCACTATTTGAGAGTCTAAAATATATAGATTGAAACAATTCTATTCTCATGGGATTTTGGAAAATTCCTCTACCTCTATGGTTACATTTAAATAATAGACTGCAAACAAATGTGTTTGCCAACAAAATCAATTATATTCCAATGACGTCAGAGATACACAGACGGCCAAAGTACACAATTACATCATATCTATGCCCGCCAGGGCATACTATCTATACTACTGTTGTGTCAACATCCATCGAAATTTTTAAAAGAATTCCATTAAAGTTTACTTCTGCGATGCTACATTCAATGAAGTTGTGATGTTCAATAGGCAGGCTTTCACAAGTGCTGTTAACAAAGTTGACACACTTGCAGAACTTTTATCATGCATAGCAAACTGCAAAATTGGGTGTTGAATTTCGGTTGTCAAATTGATAGGATTTTCAGAATGCAAATTAAATTGTGTGCATCTGTACAATTAGGCATATCCTGTACCATCATAAAATTGAATGTACTATAGTTAGCTTGGTTTCTTGAAAAAGCATGTTGATTTTCGTAGCAAAGCACTTCAATGTCGAAATTTTGAGTAAAGTTTTCCACGCACACCACAATTTCACAAGAACCTAAAATCTTCACAATTTGAGTGTTTGATGTATCATGAAATGAATTGTACCCAAACCTAGTTGGTTTAAATTTTATAAGTGGACTTACACCTTGCTAATAATTACAGTTAATCTGATGAAGAAAATAGAAAAATAGATCCCTTTCAAAACTGTATAAGGAAAATTCAGTATGAAGAATTTGATTACTAAGAAGGGTAAATCTTGAAGCAGTGGTATTGGTTGATACTGAAATCAATTGACTGCGACTATTCATGCTCCAATATTGAATTCTCAAAGTGTTGTTATAAACTTTCATTCAAAGACCCCTTCCAATGTATCCATAATGATTTTGCACGCATGTCCCATAATATGCAAACTGATCATTATAGTTTGCTTTTATTATAGCTTCTACTTCTGGGATGTTATTGAAAACCTGACAACGTTTTATTTTGATTTCATCTCCATTATTAGAGTTGGTAAAGTTACACTTATATGGAAAAACCTGCATTTTTCTATTTGGTGATACAGCATTTATCATAACAAAACCAGCACTTGGTAAGACAATAGTAATGTCTAAAAAATACCAATTGATTGCGTGTCAATGATTGCAAGTACTAATTTTTGAACGTAAAACAACGAGTTCCTTGCTTTTTCTATGACATATGGGATTTTCTGCAAAGTACATTAGGTTTATTATTCTGCATTCCTTTCCATTTTCCATGAACACATTTTCTGAGATTATATAAGCTATTGGCCTTTCTAGAAATGTATGAATATGAATTTCGACTAAAAATCTAACAAGTTCTTTTACCCTATGCATTTCCTCATTGTTGTTTGTTGTATGAGCATGTAAATTAATTTCACAATCACTTAGTGTCACTGAATAATGTTTGTGAGAGTAGATGCATATCCTTTAATAAATAAAGTTCTATCTCTTGTTCGAGTCGCCTTGGTGGTGGAATCATATAGATGTTTTAGTATCATTCATTTACATGCATGATGATGGATCATGTGAGAATTCTATTAGCTAGAAGACTGTAGGAATTTATTGTATTTGCGAAATCGTATATGTAAGGTGAGAGAAAATAAATAGTATTACTGAGTAAGTTACATAGAAATTAGCAATTGATAGACAAATTGCACTATAAATTGTAGGGAAGCTTCCATCAGCAAGATGGGCTGTAGATGGTTTGACAATGAGCAGCAGATTGCTTTTACCAAAATTCATAACAGCTAAGCTTTCTCCAATTGAGTTCCATTTTCTGCAATAGCTCAATTATGAGTCTCAAAAACATTTTAGTAGTAACCTGTTTGAAGCAAATTGTTTCTTTAAGGAACCGTTTGTAGTTCAGGCAAATTGAAAATGGCGTATCATTTGTCTTCAAAATAACATAACAAAACATAACATTTATTTATAGGTTTATTGACAGGTAAGGACCTCTCTCAAGCACTAAAAACTATCACAAAAAAGGTTCTTTGAAATAGTGCAGCTTGACTTTCAACTCTAGTAATTCTTTTGACGACATCAAATGGAGTGAGGAGAGAAGTTTATTGAAGATCTTTAGTCTGATAACAGAAAATGCACCTTACCACAGAACAGTCTCGTTTTTGGAATTATAATTTACATGCAGTTGTTGCAGTTGTGAGGATGATCACCAGGCACTGAAGGTAGCAATAGGGTTTTAGTTCAGAAATCATGGCGCAGAGACTGTTGATGCCACCTGAAAAATTTTATTTTAATGAGACAGAGAGCTTCACTGACTGGCTGCAGACATTTACAGTGCTATGCAAATTAAATGGTTGGGAAGACAGCAAAGTAAAGGCTGGGTACATCACGCTGAGTTTGAAGGGTCATGTGAAAAGTATCTATACAGCACTGCCTTTGTCAAAATACTTTCAAAGAAATTTATTTCCAATGCACAGGTCACCAGTGAAATGATACTTTGGGCCAGGAAGCAGTTAGACAAGGAGAGCCTGCTGGAGTTTAGCAAAGAGATATTTAGATTATCAGTTAAAGCCTATCCAAAAATGCCAATGGAACTGATTAATTGTACATTGGCAAAAAGTGCTTTCATCAAAGGCATAAATGATAGCAAAATAAGATTCCAGGTGCAAACAGCAAACCCAAAAGATCTGGGAGAAGCTCTGACCATTTCTTTAAGTGCTGAAAGTGCTATTGCCATTAAAAGAAGATAACATAAATTAACTAAAGTGCACCACATTTTACAACCAAGAATAAATGAGAGTAACCCGTGGGAAAAATTTGAGGTGCAATTAAAAGCATTAACTTAAAAAGTTGATCACCTGACTGTAGAGAAGTCACAAAATAAAATGAACAAGCCGAAAAATTATGACTGGTCGAACGTAATTTGTTACAAATGCAACCAATCAGGACACATATCAAGAGCATGTCTGACGAATCAGAGTAAGCAAAATTTAAACTAAGAGAGGCTGAGCTTGCCTTGGCCACATCAACTAAAATTTATTTACATAATTTGGATAAAACCAGTGATTCTTTAGTGTATGTAAAATTGCCTGTACAAGGTTGGGAAACTAAAATATTAATTGACACAGGAAGTCCACTCTCCTTAGCAAATGAAAGTTTTATTAAAAAGTTAGGAAACCAAATTAAGTCGGATAACTTCACCAAAATTTTCACCACAAATGGTCAACCTCTTGAAATTATAGGAATGACTCAAATCAAAATTGCATTATGCACAGAAAAAATTACTGCAAACGTCTTTGTTGTCAGGGATCTTTTAGAGACAATAATTTTAGGGTGCGATGTATTAAAGAGTTTCCAAGGGGCCGTTGATTTTGCTACAAACTGAGTATACTTTAGAAATGAAGCTAATAGTTATGAATTCAATCCCAACATGAATGAGGAAATTGAAATTATTAACCCAGCCCCAAAGCAAAATAAACTTAAGGATTTTGTAAATTTTTCAATGCATTTAGGTAAACCAAAGGCTTTGATGTCCAACCAGAAATTTCCAGAAGTTCAGCAGCCGGAAAGAATGACGTAAATTCTTAAACAAATTGGCTTCAATGGTGTAGAAATTTCAGAAGCAGAAAAACAGATCTTTAAGGAACGAATCGTACAATTTGAAGATGTTTTTGTGTTGAGCTCTAAAGAACTGGGTAGTTGTGACATGCTGCCAGTGGAATTGAACACAATTGATGAAAAGGCGGTAAATATTCAACCACACAGAGTACCTCTAGCTTTTCAAAACAAACTTAAAGAACAAATAAATTCGTTATTAAAATTAGGTGTGATTAGAAAGAGTTTCTCTCCATGGAATTCACCAATTGTACTTGTTCGAAAAAAAACGGGAAATTAAGATTATGTGTTGATTATAGAAGCACAGTAAACAAAAAGCTAAAAGATTTGAGTGTGTACCCATTACCAAGCATTGAAAATATTCTTGATTTGATACAAGGGTCTCAGTTTTTCATTACATTGGACTTAGTAAGTGGGTATCATCAAATGAAAATTAGAGAATGTGACATTCATAAGACGGCTTTTTCGGCCCTAACTGGGCATTATGAGTTCGTAAGACTGCCTTTCGGTTTGTCCTTGGCCCCAAGTTGTTTTCAAAGATTAATGGATTGTATTTTAGAGGGTTTACTTTACAGAGCTTGTTTAGTGTACCTGGATGACATTTTAGTTATTGGAAAAACTTTTGGGCAGACGCTAGACAACTTTGCAAAGGTAGTGACCATACTCAGGAAAGCTGGTCTAAAACTGTGTGCAAAAAAGTGCGTATTCTTCCAGAAAGAAATCAAATTTTTGGGCCACAAAATCTCTAAAAAGGGACTAGAATGTGATGAGGAGAAAATAGCAGCAGTAAATCATCTTAAACCGCCATCAAATTTGACTCAGTTATGCAGTTTCTTAGGACTCACTGGATATTACAGAAGATTTGTGGAAGGGTATGCAAATATAGCTTTTCCACTAACAAATTGTTACAGAATAATGCTCCATTCAATTGGGATACAGAACAGCAAGAGGCTTTTGAAAATTTGAAACAAAAACTCATTTCAGCACCAATCTTAGACTATCCTGATTTATCAAAGAAATTCATTTTGTCGACTGATGCAAGCGGGACGGCATTCAGAGCAGTTTTGGCACAACAAGATGAAACTGGTGAAACAGTGGTTGTGTATGCAAGTCGTGCTTTACAGGGGTCTGAATTAAACTATTCCACTACAAAGAAAGAATTGTTGGGAGTTGTCTGGGAAGTTCAAAAATTTAAACATTATTTATATGGTAGGAAGTTTACAGTAATCACAGACCATGCTAGTTTAAAATGGCTTCGGAATTTTAGAGAAATCAGCGGTCAATTATACTGGTGGGTCGCATTTTTGGCAGAATTTGATTTTGACATAATGTAACATCCTCCACCTAGCTTGTTACGCCGTGTTTAATCACTGTTAAGGGATGCTTAGTAAACTGCGGGTGAGGTGTTACCCATTTGTTGAACCATCAGACTTTTCTCTCTTATTAACTAGTTATGTTAATTAATTGATCGAGTATTAACCATCACTGTTAGCTGACNGCCTTTGAGAGCTCAGTATTTGATAAAATTTCACACTTAACCCAGCAACTATCTCACAGGATCCTGATAAAATTTCACACTTAACCCAGCAACTATCTCACAGGATCCTCAAGATGTGTGAAACTTCTTATCAAGCAAGCCTAAGTGAGCAGCTTGTAAGCACCAAACCTGCTTTGTTGGGCCCCTACCTTGTGCTAATGCAGCCACTGTCACAGTAACCAGTTGCAGCTATGAAACTTCATCAAATTCTCTGATCACTTCTTTGACCTCATTTACCAAAATTTCAACTTTTCTAGACACTATGTTATCAGCAGTTTGCCCATATGCACTGCCAGTAATTTTGTAGCATCATTCAAACAAATAAGCTGGTTAAAAGAAGAAAGTTGATTAAAATAACTAAGTTTGAATTTGAATGTGATTAAAAAGAGATTGCAAAAAGTTATTATCATCTTAAATTAGTTTGTATGCTGCAACCAAGTAATATCAGTGCAATTGATTATGAATTAGTATTTGTTGATACTATTAATTTTTACCAAACAAAGGGGGCAAAATCACTTCCATTATTTTTGCCGCCATATTGGCAGACAAAAGATTCAAAATTTGAAATCAGCAGGTACTTTTTCCAGTTACTATAAATAGATTTAATTTAGTTGTAACAATTGATAAAGAAATTTCTTCAAAACTCTTATATTAATTTCTTATTACAGTTTGATTATTTAATAAGATGTCAAGCTAAATAAGTTGTGTTTAGTAGTGGCTTGGATCCATCCCAGGAAATATTCAAAGGTCTTTTGTGTAACATCCTCCACCTAGCTTGTTACGCCGTGTCTAATCACTGTTAAGGGATGCTTAGTAAACTGCGGGTGAGGTGTTACCCATTTGTTGAACCATCAGACTTTTCTCTCTTATTAACTAGTTATGTTAATTAATTGATCGAGTATTAACCATCACTGTTTAGGTGACTGGGCAGTATGATGTTTCCTCTTCAGTTGTTCCATGGGCTCCTGCCCAAAGCCGATCTCCACAACACAGCTCCTCCTCTTCTACGACGATGGTTGAGTCCACATCACCATCTCAGCTCAACTGGGATTAGTTATGTGTACCTTACGTTAGCTCGGTGTGTGCACTCAAGTAAAGTTGTAACTGACTTAAACTCAGAGTTGTAAAGTGTTTGTTGTTTTTAATCTAATAAAGCAACCGGGCATTGACACTAACTGCATGTAATAAAATATCTAAAATAGCCATTACCGTAAAACTATCGGCTTAATTATACAAATAACAAACTTGCAGTTTCCTATACCTACATTTAATAGTATTACATGTGAGGTCATTTATTGAGTCAATTATAGTCGAGTCTCCTACATTTAAGAATATATAAATATCCCTAAGTGTCGACTATCCAGTCGTTTCAGGCATTGATTATTTCTTACATGTATTGATCGATAGTCAGACTAGGCAAGAATCGAAAAACTCCTAACCGTAACATAGGTGCACTTTCGTGACTGGCACAAAGACCCTAGAATCGATCCCGTGATGGATTCCAGCCACTACTAAACACAACTTGCCTAGCTGCACATTTAATTAAATAATCAAACCAGATAAAGTAGAAATGAAAATTAAATAAACTCCGAAGAATTTATTGTTCATCAAAATTATGGTTGAATCAAAGCTATTTATAAAATTTCTACAAAAAGTACCTGCCGATTTTAAAATTCAAATGATTCGTCTGCCAATATGGCTGTTCATACGTAAGCATTAGTTTGCTCAATTTAATTTGTCAATTATCTCTTGATCGGCTAACAAGTTTCTTATTTTGACCAATATTAAATCTTAGTTGCATTTTACAAAAATAAACTAAAGTTCATTAACTAAATCTTTACAATTAATTTCAATTAATAATCATTTGACGTTATTCAGCTTTCGTTGCCTTTTTGGATGATGCTACAATAGTACATATACTGGGAGCTAAGCATCAAAATGCTGATGCATTAAGTAGATTGGATCCAGTAATTCTCAGAGAGCCAGATGAAGGAGTAGATGACCCTAGGGACTTACTAACATTCTCAATAAAATTGGGTTGTGAGGAGAAAGAAAAATTCATACAAGCTCAAAAACAAGATGTAATAATCAGTCCAATATATAAAAAGTTAATTTCTGAAAAGATCTTGATAAAACCGGATAAACAAAGTCTGGAGGGTGTTCTGTGGGAGACTCTTTATTACTGGTCAAGATGGGAAAATTTATTCGAACAAAATCAAATATTATATCTTAGGGAACTGAAACAACCTCTAAAATTAATCATACCCAGGGTATTTATATCTAAGGTTTTAGAGGCAGTGCATAAAACCCCTTCAGGAGGGCATTTGGGAATAACAAAAACAAATAACAAAATAAAAGAATTGTACTTTTGGATAGGTATGGCAAATGATGTGATATCTTATATAAATGCTTGCAAGAGTTGCAATAAAAGAAAATTCCCTGTACCAGCAGTAAGGGCGCCAATGAAATCCATTAAGGTAGGTTATCCTTTCGAAATAATTGCTGTGGATTTTATGGGTCCTCTACCTAAAAGTGAATCTGGAAATAAATGGATTTTAACAGTGGTAGATCTATTTTCAAAATTTTCATTTGCTTTTCCTTTAATGGACTCAACGGCCAAATTGACTGCTAAAGTATTAGTTAATAGAATATTTACCCAGTTTGGTCTTCCTGGCCATATCCTGACAGACCAAGAAAGGAATTTTGAGAGCAATTTAATACATCAACTATGTTTTCTTTTAGATATTAAGAAAATATGAACAACGGCATTTCATCCCCAAGGAAATGGACAAACAGAATGATGGAACAAAACATTGATTGATATAATTTCCAAATACATTGACGAAGATCAAAATGATTTGGATCAGTTTATAGAACAGGCTTGCTTCACATATAACACAAGTAAACATCAGTCTACAGGCATCTCTCCTTTCCAAGTTATGTTTGGTAGGAAAGTGCAGGTTCCAGTGCAACTGCTGTTACCAGAACCAGAAGATCAAAGACCTCATTATGATAATATACATCAATATATTTTAGATTTATGGATGAACTTGAGTTGCCTGCAGCAAGCAGTGATAGAAGCCACTGGACAAGCACAGGAAATGATGAGTGATTACTATAACAAAAAGGTGCGTTTCCAGGAGTTCTCAGTGGGCGATAAAGTTTTACTGTATCACCCGGCGATTAAGAAAGGAATGGTGAAGAAATTACATAGTCCTTATTTGGGGCCATATGAAGTGGTAAAAGTAATCAATGAGGTTAACGTACAGATTATGCATATCAAATATCTGTGGAAGAAATGGCAAATCATTCACATAAATAGGCTGAAGCCATATAAAGAAACTGGAATAGGAAAAGATAGGATGGAAGATTTGGAAACAGAAAATCCAGGTGGAGAGGAAAACGAAGATGAATTGGCATTATGTCAGCAAGTTGAAATTCCAAACCTGGAACCGGCTAATGTGACACCACTGGGGACGCCCCCAGAGCGGGAGCCAATTTGGGAACAAAGAGAAGATCAGGAAAATGCTCCTGACAGACCTTTCCAAAGGGACCGTTATCCTGACCACCAAAGAGGGGTATAACTTCACAAAAGGGGGAAGTATAAAATGCATGATGAATTTGAGAAACTTTAAAGTGCATGAGAAATTAATTGGTTTAATAAAAATGTTTAGAAAACAAACAAAGTTCATGGTGGAGAAGAAATAGAAGGGGTTCAAGATTGCGGACTTGGGGATTAAAGTAGACGGTTTATATTATTTCCCATTTGTAGTTTAGAAACATAAAAATTTTTAGTTTTTCTTTAGGTGTTGTAATTAATTTAACTGCATGAAAAATAGTAATTGTTTTTAGGAAAGGATATGAGAACCTTTATGCACCCCACATTCTTCTATACCCAGATGTACAGCCATCATGGGAAGGAAGAATGGATAGTTTGCTCTTATATTGAGCCTATGGAATGATTCAGGTTGCCAACTGTCATGTGCAGCATCAATGGCAGAAAAAGAAACATAAAGCCCAAAGAGAGCGGATTATAGCTTCATTTCATTGATGAGAAATAAATGTTTTTTTATATAACTTTAATTGTATGCATATAATTAATTATTATAGATTGTAGTCATAACAGTGACAGTAATAAAAACTCATGGTACATGGATTGGAAAACATGCATATAAATTAGTAGTTAAAACTGGCAGAATTCGAGGTTTTAAAATTTTTAGAAATTAAGGTACAACATAGAGTAATTCCACGACCAGACTGAAAAATCTATATGTAAACTCATAGTTAAACCATAAGTAATACGTATTTACAAAGGTTGGGTAAAAGTTAATNAATGCACGAAAATCCGTCATATTCCCTAACAACTTTGGCGGAGCAATTGTGTCTAGACAGAGTCAAGGAATTAAAAGAACAGGGCCTTCAGAAACACGATAGCTGATTTGATGCANAGAGTAATTCCACGACCAGACTGAAAAATCTATATGTAAACTCATAGTTAAACCATAAGTAATACGTATTTACAAAGGTTGGGTAAAAGTTAATGACCGTACTAGACCTAGAACAAAAACGTAACCTTGTATCAAATAATTAGCACAAGGGAAGTTAAGACGCAGTTTTAAGGCATTATTCATTAAAATAGCAAAAGTTTTTGGTAATGGCTAATTATCAGTTGTTAAACAGTTAGTAATAAGTTTCGACCACAGTCGGACCCCACATTGACCCAAAATTGCGGAACTTTAGATTAGGACGTGATTAAAGAGTAAAATTAATTAATACATTATACTGTAAGATTATTATTACAGTGGAAATGTTATGTCCGTAAACACCTAAATTACCTAGTGTTATTATGAATTGGAACGTTTAGAAAGAGTTAGATCACAAGAATTAAATAGATGTTTTGTTACGGATATATGAAACATAGTAAAGTAAAACCATATTATTAAAATTTCGAAGCTGTATTCATTACAGTAGTCTACAAACTGACTGTAATTGTTTAGGAATGCAAATTAAGTACTTAATGTGAAATGTATTTAGTAATGCCAGGCAGAATTGCCAAGAAAAGATATCAGAGCAAATGGCGACGTCTTCATAGTGTTAGGTCAATCATGCTATTCTATCCACAACTAAAAGCTGTCCCAGATGTAACCCCCAGCTTGGATGCGGACATAATCCTAAAGACAGAGGGTGGCTATGAATCTCATGGAAGTTAAAACCATATGGATTGGGAGATTCCAGCACCAATCCTGAACACTGAGCATTGGTACCTGGAATTTGAAGATTAATTAAATTGACTGAAAACCATCACACAGAAGTGGCTAAAAGGCAAATCAAAGAAGTAAACACAACCTGCAGTAAAATTGTGATGGTCCCTCTAGATTGTTCTCTGTACAATGGGGAAATGTTGGTTAAATATCTATTGAAGCCACCATTGGCAGTCCACTATCCCTTGGTGACAATCCATCATCACGATCTAGAGGGTAGAATAATATACTGGAAAGCGAGAAAGAAATTTGAAATAACTGATCATCTTCTATACTGCAGGAAGATGACACAATTGCAGGAATGACTAAAGATAACAAGAATGCAGGAGTTTCTGGAATTTGTGGGAAGGGAGCATCCTGCATTAACATTATTAAATGGCACCAATGCACAGGCTGAATTCTTAAATTCTCCATATCAGCCTGAAAGTGTTCATAGAAAATTAGAACAGTGGGAAGTAAAAGGGATTGTCTTGTTTAATGGTACTCAAGATTGTCCTATGTTGGGTATACACACTTGGGGAATCCCTATTTATGATCTCACATACAGATTGGAAACTAAGATCATGTTCCTATTAAAAATACAATGCCCACAAGAGATCGAAGAACATAAAATATTAGAAGCTGCAATGCACGAAAATCCGTCATATTCCCTAACAACTTTGGCGGAGCAATTGTGTCTAGACAGAGTCAAGGAATTAAAAGAACAGGGCCTTCAGAAACACGATAGCTGATTTGATGCACAGATCACACATGAATTGGCTCAGATCACACTCCAATTCCGTCAGAAAAATCATCAGGTTCTTAGTAAATTAGAGGTGATAATGCAAAGAGACGGAAATAATATACCAGCAGATGAAATCTGGGGTAAAAGTCATTTTGACCAATGGGAAAGGTTGACGACTTGTTTCACGCAATTTGCTTCTAAGCACAGAAATTTTCTGGCTGATAATTGGGATCAAGTAGAGCAGAATAAGAGGGACGAAATAACTGCTGAATGGAGTGTGCTTATGGATAAATATAAATAGATTTAAAAGACAGAATCCTTCAAACTAAATATTAAAGTAATTACTAATGAGTACAGTTTCAATCATTAAAGTAAGAAAGACGTTAAATCACGTAATGAAATTATAATTTCGGATGTCTACTCTCATGAAAAGTCTCTTCTACAGTTTGACATGGCTGCAGATTGTGGGGCAGATAGAGAATGGAATTTTGTTTAATCAATAATTTGAAGTCATGCAAACTGAACATTGGAAAATGGTCGAATTCTTAGTACCATTCCCAGCAGTAAATTTTTCACAAGAGTTGGTTAGGAAAATGCCTGAGTTTCAGTTAAAACTAAATGGAGATGAAGAAAGTTGTGAGAGGAGAGAGTCTGAACATGAAAGCATAGTCAACCAGCTGGCTTGCCTCATAAATCAAGAAGGAAAGGAAATTGAAAGGGAATTGGAGGAAATAAAAATTCAAGCAAAAATGTTAATTCCAGAAAGTTTACCAGAATCAGGGACTCACCCCTACCCTCATCATAAGCGCAGAGCCATTGGATTAGTGATTGCAGGAATTTTAGGGACGTTAGGTGTGGGAGCATTGATTGCAGAACCCATCAAATGCTGGCTTAGGAAATGTTATCAAACTGAACATTTGAAAGAAAAAGTGAATGAGATATTAGAAGGAACAAATCAACATACCAAAGATATACATCTCCTCACCACTTAAACTGATGAGAAATTTGTGCTGGTTGCAACAGAATTAAAGAAATTGTGGGAAGAAAAGAAAAAAATTGTAGATACCTTACACAAATTGTGGGAGTCAATTCCAAATGTAGCTAGGTTTTACTGTGAATACATTAAACTCTTTCTGGTTGAGACAAATTGGACAGCCCATTTAGGGGCGAAGTTTGCAGGCTTAAAATCATTTAGGATAGGGCTCTGGAGCTATACAGTGCTGCTACTCCAAGTGATACCATCTTTGACAGAAGGTTATCTACCACCTAGTTTAGTCTCTCCAAAAGATCTAAAAAAATTAGTCGCAGTTCTAGCTAATGAGGAACTTCAGTGTGAAACTTGTTTATCTCCTACATTATCCACTAAACAAATTTTAGCATATTATCAATCCAAACTTGTAGATGCTGTGTATGTCACACCTTATGGAATTTATGTCAGAATGGGAATCCCATTCAATTCAATGAGTCAACAGTTTTATGTTTATCATGCGACATCACTTCCAATGGCATCAACAGATGGGAAGCTATTTACAACTTGGATACTAGACACACCATACTTAGCTGTAAGTCAAGATAACGCTATGTTCACAGAATTAGATTCTGAGACATTAAAATTTTACAAAGGTGGATCATTAAGAATCTGTGAACAAGGGCTTCCAACGTATTGGAACAAAGCCAGTTCATGTCTAGTATCACTGTTCTTTGGATTAGAAACTCAAATTTTTGAATTATGTAAAACAAAGGTGATATCACACATTCTAGTGGAAAATGCTAAGAATCTAGGTTATGGCCATTGGCTTTTTGTTTCACCACCTAGTATGAAATTTCTGACAAATAATAGTATAGAAAAGTATATGCCAAATAAGATACCTGCTTGCTGAGCATGTGTTATAAGGTTAGGATGTGGACAGATTTTAGAAGGATGAAGCGTGACACTAAAACCTGATTTAATGACATGCAGAGAAGGATATAAAAGAATTGATGTTATGATATCTAGACCATTAAGAGGAATTTATGACACATTTCCAGCATTACAAGAACAACCTTATCTGTCTTTGGCACAAGCACACCAAAACTTGATTAAGGAGGTTCAAGTACATCTCAAAGCCAATAATAGATTAAGTCTGGACTCAGTTGAAGAGTGGAGGAAAATCGCCAAGCCACTGGGAGACTGTTTAGCTAAGGCAAAAATAATTTCGTCAAAGGACTTACAGGAATTTACACCCTGGAAAATTTCAATACTTCTGCCTTTTCTAACAACTGGAATAGGAGCAATTTCAGCACTGTCACTAGCATTTTGTATAAGAAAGAAGTTATGTGCTATGTTACATAACCCTCTTTGACATCTCCATGGGTTTAATGGGGAATCAAAATTCGTAGTTGTGACAAACAATGAAAATCATAGCACTTGGAAAGAAAATAGAAATCAAGATAAACTTTGTGTAATTAAAGAAGATGATATATGGTTAAGGACTGCTCCTCGGGAGGATAGCCCTATAATTCAACATCCTATGACAACATTTGCACCAGGTCTTCCAAGGATTCATTATCCAGATCTTAATCAAGTAATGCAAGTGTAAGAAGAAAGATGAAAACTATCTATGCATGAAACATTAGTGGTATCTATCTTATAGAGGACTTTTGTAATATGATATTGGTAAGATTTGCATAGAATTTCTTGAAATTCATAAGTCAAATCTGGCAGTGGCGAATGTGATAAAAGTGGAATCTGATTCAGTTCCTGAATTCCAAACTGTTTGGAAAAATTTCTAATATTCGAGAATTTAAAATTAATTCTAAAAGATGAATTACGAACTCACTAAATTTCTCTTTTCATTAAATTATTTTTCTAATTTGTAAATTCATTTTTCGGAAAAATGCTTTGAAAATTGGCACTTACCACATTTGTTATTATGTTTACCGAAATCGAGAGAAGCTTGCATCATCTTAAGGGGCTATTGCGTGAGAAAGAGATGTTTAAAAAGCCTTTGAAAAGCTTAACGAGGTAATATAAAAAGAAAAACAACTGAATAACTAAAAAGTACTCAAGCCAAAGAGAGGATGATAGGCGTGACATTAAACTCTTAGAAGTACCCAAAATGTCAATTTAATTCTGGATTTAAAAATAGACCTCCAACCAGAGATCAATGACGTAGAGCAGGGTATAAAAAGGCTGTCAAGATAGAGAGAAAAACCCCCCTCTCCCATTCGATAAACTGAGAAGTCTTGGTTAAAGATAATTTCTCTGTATCATAGTCTTGGTTAAAGATAATTTCTCTGTTTTGTTTACAAAGTGATTTCAGAATTCAGTGGTGATACAATTCAGGTAAAACTTTGTTCTAGAATCCAGACTTCTTTAATGGTGAAAGTGTTGTTGAGTTTTAATTATAACTGGTAATTTAAGTCACTTAAAATTTTGGTTTATCCTTGTTTAGTTATTCTCTTTTTGTAAAATAAATTAGTTATGGTTGTCTTGTATTTTGATTTCGATTTACTTATATTAGAGTAAACATTTCAAAATAAATAATAGTAAATTAAGAGGGCTTACCGAGAGAAGCTAAGTATTCAGTTTTATGCTTTAAGAATTTCCTTGTATTTTCAATAGCAACGAAAATAGTGGTGTGAAGACACCAAACTTAGTAAAATAAAGAAAGCGATTCCATTTATCTAAAGCTAAAGTAATCGCAGAAATTGTTCCATAAAGTTAAGAAGGATTTGGTTTTAGAAGTACGTGGAGTATAGTGTTGTAAATTAAACATTATCCCTTGTTTTCCGCATTAATTAACTGTTGGGAGAAAATATGTTGCGCATTCTAATTAATAAACTTAGTTTACTATAGGAACCGAGAAGTATCTTAAAAACAATAGTAAGTTTGAGCAGTGAAATATTTTGCTGACAATCTCTCTTAAAAATATAGAAAATAGTTCAAAGTAATTCGGTGTGTTCTTTTAAAGTAAGAAAACTACTTGCACCTATAGCTTAACAGAAAAGTCGATTAACGGTAGGTAAACACTGCATTAACTTATGTTCTTTTGAAACAGTTGTTTGTAACGACAAAAACTGTAATAAAAAGTGAAATCACAAAGGCTTGAAATAATTTCGCATCCTTATTCATTGCTTATTTTGCTTTGTAATAGAATTTGGTTGACATTTCTTCTTGTATTAAAATCTAATACAAAATAAAGCACAAGCATGTTCGATTTATTTGAGGTATTTAGTAAATTACTAGTTCAAGACTAAGTTTGAAAATACGCTTTTAAAATCAAACTTATAATTGCATATAGTATTGAACTTGCAGTATAAGAAAATAAGGTAAATTTATTGTTACATTCCTGTATGCTCAGTTGGTTTTAGAAATAGTCGGATTCACTGAGTAGAGTTTGAGGGACATTGACAAGAATCGTTGTGGTGTTGAAACATTATCATAGACAGGAGTCTTTTCGTATTTTAAGTATTAAGCATCGGACTTTTTGATATACTTTCGAGAGTTCGAGTTCAATCCCTTGTTGGTAAATTGAACATTCATGATTTTTGGATATAATCTTAGAGATTTAGTTTTCCTTCTCGGCTACACATTATGTTATTAAAATTCCTGAGTAAAAATCCAGTTTCACGACAAGTGTATAGAATCACAACAAAATAGATTCCATTATTGTAGGTGTATAGATTATTCTGCTCGTGCTCTTGCCATTTCTGGGTGCTGCACATGAAAGTATTAGCTTCAGATATTAGACTGAAATCGTCAATTACGGCCCATAAATCTGTATTGAAATCTCATTTCGTTTTGTTACATATTGAGCCTGATTTTTTTCCGCAATTGGTGCATTTTTCTTTAACTGCAATACCGTCTATATGTACATTGTTATTATCATTATTTTTAAAAGGATTGGCCATGAAAAACTATAAAGTTTCAAGAAAAGATTTTCTACATCCATGAACACCATTGTCAATAAAATTCATTAGTTAATTTTTATTTACAAGAGCAACTTAAAATATATTGTAACATCATCACCCAAGCAAAGGATGTGCAGAATAACGCAGTATAATTTAGATACAGCACAATATGGATTCCAATATGCGGGGTAATGTGCACGTTCACTCTTACTGTTCTTTTGTTTTTGTATAACTATAGAGATAACTTAATTAATACTCCAAAACTAGCATAACAATTCACCACTACTATTTAGGTAGCATCTTTGAAAGTAATAACAAGAAAGAATGTGATGGGCACACTTGCCCAAAGCAATATCACAAAGACAGTTCGCAGGTTATCAACAGTTCGATCCATTCCATTCATCCATATCCATCATTCCATCCACTGCAATTCAGCTCAGTTGAAAGAGTTTTGTTATGTGTGCCTTACTTACGGTGTAATAAATACTAGTCACTAATTGACTTAACTCATTCTCAGTATGTGTTACTTTAATGTATGAATAAGATAAAATATCGCAACCTGATAATAGCTGCTATTACACGAATTAAAAATAGCTAATATAAAAATAGAGCAGCTTCCTACATTTAATAAAAAGATATATACATTAATGACTGACATGTAAAAAGGACAACACTAGCTGCAAACAAAATAAAAAGATAACTATAAACTACGGCAGATTCTAACCTACATATAGATACGATATAATCAACACAGTCTCTTATCAGTCTCTTACAAATCAAATAATTTGGATTTAAAATAGTGTTCGTAATTAAAATACCTATGGTGGCTATCAGCCTTTTGCGTACTTGTTGCTACATGTAACATGAATGAGTGGTTGCCAGCTAATCATGAGAAGAACATTCCTATTCCTAGTCGTAACTTATTTGCATGCAATTATCAAGGCTGACATCTAATAACAATCCCTCACAAACAACCCTCAATCATTACACACAATGAATGCTTAGCTGTGCATTTAGATATAATTAATCAAACCACAAAGCAAAGGTAAACTACTAAAGAATAAATTTCCATTATTTTTACAGCACTTTGTTTTTATTTATATAAAATTTCATTAAACATATTTACCAATTCAACAAGTATACCAGTTGCAAATTGATTTCTTATGTCCATGTAATTAAGTTCTGCGTGAACCACGATGCTAGCTAAAATTAATGCGGACCATAATGTCCACATGCGTTTTGGCAAAATCATTCAGTGCTAATTCTAATAAATTGATCTGAGATTCTGATTAGAGTTTTACATTGTTTTTCCTTTTTCTTTGTTATGAAGTTATCGGTTTAATAGGATTATGCTACATTATTTGAAAAATGAGAGTGAAAATAAAATAACTACCATAGAAAAATTTTGCCAAAATTTTGCTAAATTCTTTAGTTTTTGGTAAATATTTAGATTATGGATTTTTTGAAAAAGTGCAAATAGCTAATTAAAATAAGTCAATGAAAAATGATGAAATTACACAACATAAATATGATACAATTACTGTAAATCATCTGTTGTATTATTGCAAATAATAAATAAAATATGTTTCAAAAAACATGCAAACTTGCTCAGTCACCAAAGTTGTATATTCATTGAAACTAACTAGCATTAGCATTGGGTTTTACGTTTCTGAAAAATTGTCGATGTGATGATTTCTAAGATATCTCAAATGAAAAAACACTTGAAAAGTTTATCATCAAATTTCTAATTGTTAGAAATTACAATATACAACTAGATTTATCTATATATTTTCATCATATACAGTTGTGAAATCATCACTTTATGTGGAATTTCAATGGAATTAGCAAATGTCTGTCTAGCATTCAAAAGATTCATAAATGAATTAAAAATTTTCCACAATGTTGAAATTATTTTGCCAACTTTTTGTCAAAAAATCAAGCAATATTGCTAAAGTAGGGTTAATGCAAGTTTTTTGTAACTTAGTTTATAGTACAATTTTGTAAAATAATAATGTAATTTTACAAATACCATTTAAAAAAATTACAAAATGACCACTTTCTCAGCAATAGAAATAATATAATCAAAACCTAATGTCTGGTTTACTGATGAAATGAACTGTATTAGTGTATAGAGTAAAAGAAACTTAGATAGTTAATATAAAATTAGTAAAAAAAATAAGTGTGCAAATATATATAAATACAAATATATATAAATACAACTAAGTTAAGGAAAAACTCCAACTATATTTTAGAAAAATTTTTAAAGTGTGTTTTAGATAAATTCAATAGAACGCAAGAAATCTGAATTAAAGCTTCACATCTCTCCCCTGAAAATGGCGAAAATTTTAATCATAGTTTTTCATAAAAGTATCAAACCATATTATTGCTAGTCTGTGTACTATCTAAAAGTTCAGAATCTTTTATTATTGAGTTGAACAAAACTATGAATTTAGTGTCTTTCTATATCAGGGCAATGGGTAAGGGTGCAGGGGGTATGGCGCTCCCTATTGGAGCACTTGGCTCCATTCCTCCCGGGATTCTGGATACAAAACTCCATAGTATTAAATCTGATATTCTGTAAGTAAGTTAGAGTGAATATATACATATTTAATATATATATATATATATATATATATATTAAATATGTATATATATATACTTATTTTGCTGAAAATGTAGAATTAGCCTGACAATAATGAGTAGGAGTCAGCTCTATTATGACATCCCTGCATTAAACATTTAATACTTGAGTATATTACTCAAGGAGGACCAGGAATCTGGAAAAATCTCAATAATACATTTCATTTTTCTACACTTAACAAATACCATAATACGGAAATTCATATCTTTCGGAGGTTGAAGAAATCGCCTATATGTATTTCAATAAGCAGAGCCTACAGGATTCAAACCTGTAATTTTCATCACTAGAAACTGATGTGTAATATTACACCACGAATCTGTCAAATACTTTATAAAAATTGATCAACTGACCCAAATAGCCACATTATTATCCCGTAGTAAAAATGGCACAAAATCGAATTGTATTTATAAATTAGACATGTATTATGAAAGTATAAAGCATATTAACGCAAATTCCTAAATATCAAATTAGATCTAAACAATTTGAGGGGGAGGGGAACATATAAAAATGAAAACGGCGACCCTATGGACGTTCAGTGGACCAAATTTTGTTAGTATTCAACACTAGCTAAGGACGGAAATATGTATGAATACTAAGTATATGCAAGCTGGAAAAATCATATTAATGTACACCAATTTGTCAGAAAAGAAACATGTCTATATTTTATTAATTTTAATAGCAGATATTCAAATAAATAATCATTTATGCAAAACTTCAGCACTCAGTGCTTTGAAAAAAAATATTTCTAATTATTAATCAAAACAGAAGTTTTTATGTTACATTTATTTTGGCCAAAATTTTTAAACCAATTAAACATTGTTGATTATTGTAGATTATATATTTGACTAATGTATTGGAATATCAATATTAAGAGTTCTTTGCTTAGTACCAGTAATTGATTTTCTTGGCCACGCATATTTTTCTTTATTTATTTGTTGATATATTGCAAAGTATCTGTGCAAAACTGTAAGGTGTGTTGAATCAAATGTATATTGCTTATAATATGTAAGTAGGTAACAGAATGATTTCTTGTATAGTGGATTAGCTGATGATAGAGTTGAAATATTGTATTTTAGGTTAAAAAAAGATGTTGCAAATTCAAAATCAATGCAACCAAAAATGTTTTTTGAGGTATGGGATGTCCTCTGAATATACTTAACCCGTGAAAAATGGACATTGTTTGCATTTGACAAAAGTATTGTTTGGATATCTTTTGAATGTTGTCTAAGCATTAATATTTAATTTAGGTGTCCCTTGAATTAACATGAAGCATGTGCTTTCAAGTGCAATGTGCAATCTGTCATCGAGCAAATGAATTTTAAATTTTTTTATATGCAAATATTAAAAGAAAACTTCATCTTTATGAAATCATTTTAAAGCAACTGGGTTTTTTGGTTTTTTAAGGTGGATTGTATTCACCAAAATAACACTGTTGGAATTGGTAGTCAAGATTTTCAAATTGTCTTAGCTGACCCCTAAACTTTTCTCTAATTTATAATTGTATTTCCAATGTTGACATTATTAACGTAAATGTAAACTACTACCATAATATATTTTTGCTAGAAAGACTAAGCAATTGTTTCCAAGCGGCCTTTTCTGGAATATAAATAAATTATTGCTAATGGCTTACTAAATGAGTGTGAATTACAAAAAAGTTTTATTACATTAAATTTTTTAATATTAGTGTCTTATGCAGTAGAGGATACAGAAATATTTTCAGAGTACCTTTTGTAAATTTATGTGCTAGTTGAACAATTTGGTATTAAAAAATTTCATTTTAGTGAATTTTTTATTTTGTGTAAGGCCACGCCTCTTTACATCTTTATTCTCTTTCTCTGGATTTTTTTATTCCCTTCAAAGCTAGACATTGCAAAGCTTTGGTAGGCCAAGAAAATTGCGTCTTGAATTATTATAGAAAACACTTTTGATCACAATTATATAAATATCAAATTTATAACTGCATTTTTTGCAATTTGTTGCTATTTATATATTTCAAATTTTATATTTGCATGTTGTATCCCATTTAAAAGTATAATGTGCACCTAAAATTTTGATAGTCACACAAAGAATCTTCTAAAGGTATGAAAGGATATCTAGATATACTTGGATTTCAATTTATAAATTATATAAGCAGTGGATTTTTTAAAGCAAATTTCATCAATCCGCAGCTTAACTGTATTCTTTTTATTCGAAAATTCAATGGGTGCATGTGAAAATCATCGCATTGTTGAATAAAAAATAATTATTTGATTTCAATTAAATCATGTAACTTCACATTCGCTAGATTGCTCTAAATTTCTGCTTATCTACATTGTCACTGTCATGAGATCATTTTCTGCATATCATTGCTGTCTGATACTAAAAATCACTTCAAGTGTGTACTTTATCTGTTCAGCAACACACAATACTGAAAAGTGGAGAGAAGAGGACTCAAGAGTTGCCTTCCATCGACATCTTTAATTTCATTTTAAAGAAGTGTGGCTCATTATTCACCCAATCTACACCTTCTTAAGATTACCATTTCATCACATGTAAATTTTGCACAAATTCATTAATGTTACCATTGTGAGTTGCAGAGCTAAATTTTGATGACTATATCTGAATAATGAATAATGAAAAGATAGTCAACATGTATATCTGTATTGCTGATCACATTTAGTTTTTCTATATCTTAATCAAATGTAATTCTATTGTAAGACCTTGATTTTTGTATATTCTTGCACAGATTGAGCAGGTTTAAACAATACTGGTAGTTTGTTTTTGCTTGTGTTAAATTTTGAAATACTAGAGAGCTGTGTTTGGATACAACAAATGTTGCTTAGTGGAGGTTTTTTTCACACGAAATGTTTTTGGATTTTGTTTGACCAGAAATTAAACATTGCCACTATTGCATTTAATTTACTGGGAACTACGTCTACTATCCTATTTATATCTTCCACCCACCAATTATTTAATATCTCTGCTTCAATTGTCTGCAAAAAAACCTCTATTAAAGATGTTGTCTAACTAAATCCTTAATTACAAATACAATATTAAAGTAATTAGTTGCGCAAAATTGTGAATACCTAACCCTATTTCAACTGGTGATACTTTTATGCAACAGATCAATTTTTCACATATTTGAACAATTTTATGCAAGCCTGTTAAGAAATATTGAAAGCCTTTTTCATTGACACATCGATTGGTTAGGGCTTGCTCATGCAATGATGAAGATTTGTGATAAAACATATTCTTCTGACTGAAGTACAAGCAGATACATTCTTTTCAGTGATAAATCAGCTTTTTGTAAAAATATTCAAACCATTTCCATACCTAGTATTCAGATGAGGCGTTCTAATATCCATGAAAACAATAACTACTCTAAAATATTTTGTTTTCTTAAGGGAAGCTGTTTGAGTCCCATCCAGGCGCGCTATGCCTAAAGTCAGAAATTTTGCGATATTAAATATCTTCATCAGTTCATGGGTTATAAGTGCCTACGTACTTTTTGGGAAGCCATCACCAGTATTTTTGTAACTCTGCTGATATTGTCTACAAACCAGCACCTGACAAATTATATCTAAAGAATCCAAAGCAAGAATTAAATATTAAATATGTAATTATACAAAATTAGTAATTAAGTAAACGAAATGAATTAGAATATATCATTTATATACTTTATCAAAAACTTGTTAATTTCTAAAACTGATTAAGAAAAACTTTTAAATAGTGCAATTTATAGATTTGATATGAAACCGAAGTTTTGGTCTTAGCATTTCAAAATTTTGGTTTGGGTTGTGTCAACAAATAAAAATATTTAAAACAAATAAATTAATGTTTGCCATTATTGGGTCAATAAAAGATAATATGCTTGCGCACTTGCTGGGTTATATAATTTTACTGTAATTATTTATATTTCAGTATATAAACATTTACTTTTAATATAATTAATTTATTTTAGAGTTAGGATTTGATTCTCTTCAGTCATTATTAGTAATAATTTTTCTAAGTTCCCTTAGAAGAATTGAAATTGTAGTTGAATCTGCTTGGATCATATTTTGACACAACATAGGATGCGTCAGGGGCATTGAGATCTCAAAACAATTTCCATTGGGTTAGGCAAAATTTGTTTGTTGAATTTTGGTTGGTTTTGTCTGAGGAATCATATGACAAAAGTAAGAAAGCCATGCTGTGACCTTTTTATAAATACAAAAACATATGCAATTCTCAAATTAAGTTTTTGAAATATTTGAAAAACATAGGTTTGGCAGTTAAAGGTTAATACGATTTCTCTATTTTAACGATTTTATATGCGTTTCGTTTCAAACATTATTATCAACCCTAATTTTTTCAAATCTATAATGATTTCCTCAAAAAAAAATATTTAAAATCTCAAAACGACACAAGATAGAAAATTGTCTTCTCTTTCTTTTTCGAACATTTGTCTCACTTTGCGCAAAGTGTTTTTCTCCTGAAACCAAAATTCTTGAAGCTCTTGTTATTTCCGTGGGCATTGGATCTCATTATCATTACAATAGGTATGACAGGAATTTAATGTTTTTACAAAAATCGGAATTCTGATTGAAAAAATATTAATATTTTTATATACTTCAGGCACGGGAACATTTCTTAGCAAAAAACTTTATCATTACATTAGTGTGAACAAACCCATACATTGTCTAAATTAAATGTTTTTTTAATAAGCTTGTTTAAAATTGTTAAGAAATATGGACGAAGCGGTTTGATATTTGAAAGTTACACTGGTGGAAATTCGTAAATAATTGTCATGATGCAAATCCTTTAGAATTATTGAACTTGCAGTTGGGACTTTCTTGAAGTGACGCATGAAGTACTCAAATAAGAACTCGGTCGGGTTGTATAAAAATATTTGTTAAAGTTTGGTTTCGGTTAGTTTTAGAAAAATTTCACTGACCCATTACCAGCTCTGCAATGAATAATAGCTTATATAAATTTATCTGAAGTAAATAACATCTTGAAAAGTACTTAAGTTAGGCAATGCATTCCCTTAAAAATTCCATACACCAAAAAGCTTAGCCTAAAGCACATTCCCAAACATTAACAATGAGAAGTGCAAAAGTACAGATTTTAAAAATCATTTTCTCTATAAAGTGAATGGTACTTAAAAATTTTAAATTCAACATATTTATCAATTTTTTTAAAATAGACACACGTTAACAATTGAATTAAATCAATTTTAATATCTCTTGTTTAGCGAAATACAGTAGTGGGTTCTGTTCACAATAACTACGTCATCCATTCCATTCATATCGGCATCAACCAACTTATATTTCGTATTCCTATTAACGGCATCCCTAAAGGATGTGCAAGGATATTGTCCAACATAGCTAAAGAATCGGTAAAATTTGGGGTATTTTGTTAGCTTAGCAAACGGGAAGTAATTAGAAGGTAGGGCAACTTTGTATCGCAATGTGTCCAATGCATCAAGGTATCCATCGTCATCAAGAAAACCCCATAGTACTTCTGCATAGGAACGTGCAAAAGATGGACTAAATCCTACCTTAAATCTCCGAGTGTCAACTTTTGTTATTGATATAGAGAAGAAGAACGACTTGCTCAAACCAATGCTGTTGCAGTAAAGGACTTGATTATAATGCCAAAAAGTTAATGACAGACATGGGTTTTCATAATAAACTAAATCAATGTATATATTGTCAAAAGTTAAATCAACATCAATTGAAATTCTCAAAATAATTCCATTAAACGTTGCTTCTGCAATGCTGCATTCAATAAAATCGTAGTGTTCTATTGGAATGTTCTCACAAGAGCTGTTGTAAGTTATTCCTGCTAAGAATAAATTTGATACATTTGCAGAACTTTCATCGTGCATTGCATACTTCAAGAGTGGATGCTGAATTTTAGTTGTCAAATTAACATGATTCTCAGAATGCAAAGCACTTGTATTTCGGTTAAATGTAACTAATTTAAGTTCAGTTGAGTCCATGCATGCAATATATATGTAAGTTGAATCACGTGCATCTGTACAATTAGGCCTTTCTTCTAATATCATAAAATTGAAAGTAACAAGATTTGCTTGATTTCTTGAGAAAACATGTTTGTCTTCATAACAAAGCATTTCAATATCAGCATCTTGAGTAAACTTTCCCACACCCAGAACAATTTCACAAGAACCTAGAATTTTCAAAATTTGAGTTTTTGATGTATCATGGAATGGATTGTACACAAACTTATTTGGATTGAAATTTATCAGTCTACCTGCACCTTGCTCATAAGTACAAATAAATTTCCGATGAAGGAAGTAAATGAAAAAAGGATCTTTATCAAAATTTTGCAAAGAAAAATCAGCATAAAGACTTTCATTACTAAGAAGATTAAATTTTGACGCAGTGGTATTCTTTGATACTGAAATCGATTGACTGTGACTATTCATGTGTAAATATTTAATTCTCAAAATGTTGTTGTCAATGGACATTTGAAGAAGCTTTCCAATGTATGCATAATGATTTTGAACACATGTCCCATAATATGCCCATTTATCATTATAGTGTGCCTTTATCATGGCTTCTGCTTCTAGTACGCTATCGCGAAGCCGACAGAATTTGATTTTAATTTCATCTCCATTATTAGGATGGGTAAAGTTACATTTGAATGGAAAAAGCTGCAACTTTCTAACTGGTGATACAGCGCTAACCTTCACGAAATCAACACTTTGTACTAGAAAGCTAATTTTTAAAAATGCACCAACTTCTTGAGCGTCAATGATTGCAAGTACCAAATAAGAAAGGTAGAACTCAGATTTCCTAACTTCTTCTATTACATATAGGGATTTTCCGCAGCGTACAATAGGTTTGTTATTATGCATTCCTTCCCATTTTCCATAAACACATTTTCTGAGATTATGTAAGTTAATGCTGGGCTTTCTAGAAATGTATTTTGATTTGTTTATTGAAGATAGCATGGGGCTAAACAATGTTAAGATGGTAACTGCTACAAGCATAAGCATCTTGGTTACAACATAATATGTTAAATAGCTAAAGCTCTTGGATATTCTTTTAGACTCTCTAAGACTGTTTTGATATTAAATAATGCAATATATGCATTTGTTTTTCTATTTCCCCAAGAATTTCAATTATTTAGAACTGTCAAAGTAGAATAAATTTTCAATAATTTTCAATCAAAACTAAGAATTGACAGGAAATTTTCTGCGGAATGCAATGTGAATACGTTAACATAGATACATTTCATAGAATGTCAGGTGAGTTATTATTTATAGGTTGATTTGTCCAATTTATTAATTTTTTTAGTTGTTAATCAGAAATCTCGATTTTGACACATTTCTTTTAGGTGTTTTCTATTATGATCAGAAAATTCTGCAATTAATATTGGAGGCTGTTGACTGAAGTAACCAAATGCACCCCGTCAATTCAGAAGTCGCATCATGATAAACTATTTTTGAAAAGATTTCAAATTCTTCTAAAGAATGGCAATATTCTGAGAACCGCACACACAAATTCTGCTTCTGTAACATCGTTGGAAGATAATTTTGAGGGTCCTACATATGGTTGTTTTTCAAGTGAGATTCATAAATAATGCATTAAATTGTAACTCAGTGATTATTTTATGTATGCAACACAGCAGTAATGATAAAAGTTTGAACATTAAAAAATTTTTCAAACCTTTTCGGTATAGAATTGAAACATGTACGAATCAGAAAATAGCGTCTTGTAGTATGGCTAATATGACTAGGCCAAAAATTGAAATTAATTTATTCTTACTCTATTAATACGCAATTGATTTAATTGAATAAAACTACAGAACTAATGAGCCAAGTTGACACAATAAAAACTTAACTGTTTCACATACGAATTGAATATATTTCAAAGGAAAGTTTAGCAGGAAAAGTATTGCGAGACTATTGCAGCCGTCTTAAAAAATTAAACTAATTTTAAGTATTTGCATATAAATAAAAATTGATTTCCATGCAAAAGTGAGTGGCGGAATAAGTCCTACCTTAAATCTCTGAGTGTCAATTTTGATATTGTCATAGCGAAGAAGATGAAAGACTTCCTCAAACCAATGCTCTTGCAGTAAAGAACTTGACCATAATACCAAAATGTTATAATAAACTAAATCAATGTATATATTGTCAAAAGCTAAATTAAAATCAATCGAAATTCTTAAAAGAATTCCATTGTACTTGGATTCAATAATGTCAGCAGTTACCCCTGTTAAGAATAAAGTTGATACGTTTGCAGAAATTTCATCATACATTGCAACCTGCACGATTGCATGCTGAATTTCGATTTTTAAGTTAATATGATTCTCAGCATGCAAAACACTTGTATTTCGGATAAATGTAACTAATTTAAGTACAGTTGAGTCCATAAGTGCGATATATATGTAAATTGAATCACGTGCATTTCTGTAATTACGCTCTTCATGTAATGTCATAAAATTGAATATGATTGATATAATTTCTTGAAAAACATGTTTTTTTTCAATATCAGCATCTTGAGTAAACTTTCCCAGCCCAGAACAACTTCGCAAGAACCTAGAATTTTCATAATTTGAACTTTCGATGTATCATGAAAAGAATTGTAAACAAACCCATTTCGTCTGAATTTTATCAATCTACCTGCAACTTGCTTACATGTAGAGTTGAGCTTCTGATGAAGAAGGTAGGCGAAAAATGGATCTCTTTTAAAACTGAAATCGATTGCCTGTGAATAATGAATTATCAAACTGGTATCAACTGTCATTTGAAGATTCCTTCCATTTATCATTATACTGTGCCTCTAAAATAAATTCTACTTCTGGTGTGGAATCATAATTTAAATTTCATTTCCAGCACATTTGTACATTTGTACTATAAAGCTGATTTGTGAAAGGGGACCAATATCTTGAGTCTCAATGATTGCAAATGTTAATTTTTTAATTTTTCTATTAAATATTGGGGTTTTCCACAATGTACAATAGGATTGTTATTGTGCATTCCTTCCTATTTTTCATGGGCAAATTTCCTGAGAATATGAAAGGTAATGCTCATCTTTCTAATGATGTAGTTTGATTTTTTAGGGATAAGCAATGCTAAGATTGTAAATGCTACAAGTAAATGCAACTTAGTTTGAAAATGAAATGTTAAATAGTTAATGCACTTGGCTATTCCATTAGACTCTAAGACTGTTTTGATAATAAATAATGCAATATATGGATTTGTTTTTCTATTTTCCCAAAAGTTTCAATTATTTAGGACTGTCAAAGAAGAATAAATTTTCAATAATTTTCAATTAAAATTAATAATTGACATGAAATTTGCAGAACACCATCTTCATGGAATAAAATGTGTATACTTTAACGTTTGTTACATGTTGTAGAATAATTTTTATGTTTGCCATGTAAATTATTTTTGGCTGACTTGTTTAACTTATTAATTTCACTGTTATTATTGGCACTACTAATCAAATGATTTTACTATTTCTTCTGCAGCATAACAGATTGGTGGCAGCCTCAATCATTGAATTTTACAGTTTTATTAAAGAGCATAATATTTAAAAGAATTTCTTTGCAATTAACTGCCAAGTCTTTGAACAAAAATAAAATCAACATTTAATAATCATTCAAGAAAATTTCCTTAATGAAAGCATAACAAACATTTTTGGTTTAATTAATTAAAAATAATGGAGGCTCTTTACATTAAAAACAAAAATAAAGAGCAATTAATGAATAATCAACTAAGTACTAACCTCCCAAAAAATATTTTAAGTGCACGCATATTTATAGTTTTAATGTACACTTGAAGGAAATGTAGTTTATTGTCTATTGGAAATTGCCATATATTGAAACATTTGAAAGAATGCTAAAATCAAAACTAAAAATTAGTAAAAAAAATCTAAATAGAACCATCATAACACCCATTTTCAAATCATTAAAAACATCTGATATTATAAAAAGCAATGACATTCTTGACTTAGACTTGATTTCATTTGCAGTTTATGAATACAATAGTGACGATTGTCAAAAATCGTACATTGGTGAAACAAGTCGTCATTTAATTACAAGAGCAAATGAGCATGTTAAGGGGCATCTCAGATCGGAAATATTTCTCCACAAACATCAACCAAGTCTAACAAATTATTAAATTTTAAAAAAGAATCAAGGAATTAAAATTAATGGAGCTCTTTACATTAAGAACAAAAATAAAGAGCAATTAATGAATAATCAACTAAGTACAAACATCCTAAAAATATTTTAAGTGCATGCATATATATAGTTTTAATGTACACTAGAAACAAATGTAGTTTATTCTGAATGCATATTGCCGCAATTTTGTTCTGACGATGATTTTTAAAATCGAAAACATTTAACGTGTGCTGTGTTCATATATATATATATCCCGCTTAATGGTTTTAA